>JANIJG010020750.1:107149-109305 GCA_024611175.1 Megaceryle torquata
CCTCTGTAGAAACAACTTCGTCTGCTCCCATAATTGGTGCCCATCTCTGCCCTCCCTAGCACTTTGGTCCAGTGTGCAACACTCACCTTTTTTTCTGGCTGCCAGCAACAGCTATTCACCCTGCTAATTGCAAATCACGCTCTGCTCTTTCAGCTTTGCACACTATTCATTGACAGCTATAAATATTCAGAATCAGAACCGTCTCAGCCCTGTATCGATGGTACGTGAGGCAAAACACAGCTCTGCTGCATTGGTTCACAACATCCCTTAGCATGAAGTCCTCCATCACTTCTCCTTAAACACTCACAATTAACTTAAATAATTTGAGGTATGTAGGAATTGGACATGTACAGGTAAGAAGGTACCTCTTTTTAATTTTTTTTTTCCATTTCCAGTCATTTGCCTGATCATAACCACACTGTAAAGCTGTCACAAAAATACGGCTTCTGCAGTGAGGAAGCACCAGCCTGCTGCGGTGGAATAGAAGGATGGAGACATTTTAAAAGGTCAGTAATAGACCAGGTTTTACACTTTAACTTCAATTACCCACACACAGGCGAGGCAAAACATTTATCTGGCCTGGCATTGCCTCGCTGTGCTTTCCCTTGGCCACGCCATCATCTGGGCGAACCCTTACCAAGCGATCGCAGGAGTGTGGCCAAGCTGAGCACCCGCTCAGCCGGCTGGCAGGGCACAGAGCTTTTGCACCACGAGTACCCACCGCTGCTCAGCACGGGGCATCCGCCCCAGCCAGTGCCCATGTTAAACCTCACCTGCTAATTTAAAGGCAATTCCCCTGACTGCAGTAGCCCCACAGGGGTGAGCAGATTTACCAGCTGCCTAGCTTCTCTCATGATTGATCTCTAGATGTTTGATGTTTGATTTGGTTTTGCTCCCTTCCAGCTGTAAGACTGTTTGCTCCGCCCTCTACCTGTATTCTTCTCTCTTGGTGATGGAATGGATCTTCTCTTTGCAGCCTGCAGTCATAGAATCATAGAATGGTAGGAGTTGGAAGGGACCTCTGGAGACCATTGAGTCCAATCCCTCTGCCAGTCAGGATCACCCGGGGCAGACCACACAGGAACAGATCCAGGTGGGTTTTGAAAGTCTCCAGAGAAGGAGATTCCACAACCTCTCTGGGCAGCCTGTTCCAGGCTCTGTCACTCTCACAGGGAAGAAGTTTTTCCTCATGTTGAGCTGGAACTTCCTTTTTCCCCTTGCTACCATTACCATTTGTCCTATCACAGGGCACCACTGAAAAGAGACTGGCCCCTTCTACTTACCACCTACCCTTCAGATATTTGTAAACATTCATAAGATCCCCTCTCAGTCTTCTCTTTCCCAGGCTAGACAGCCCCAGGGCTCTCAGCCTTTCCTCATATGGCAGATGTTCCAGTCCCCTCATCATCTTTGTAGCCTCCCTTGGACTCTATCCAGTATTTTCCTGTTTGCCAGTCCTTTCCTGGTTTGCAGATCTGCAGTAATTCCTAAGCCTCACCTTGTTACCATTTAAGCTGGGAGTAGGGTAACTACACCTACACTACAAACCAGACTGAAAATAGCCTAAAAGGAAAAGTTTTGCAATTTGGATACTTTTAGTAGATTTTTCTTTTTTCCATATTAGAGTCATCTAAGGCTTTTGTTTGTAGTTAGGCATTGGGTGAAATCCTTTACCCAGGTCATCTGCTATTGCTCTTGTGGCTCTGCTGTGGTACGTTCATGTGTATCAGCTGAGGCTCTGGTATGTCTGGTCCCGTGGGAGGTCTGCTCTCCCTGTTGCAGAGTCTGGCCAGGGTTCCTCAATTGCACAAGGCTGTGTGATATTGAGTGTCTCCCAAGGAACCTGGAAACCAGATAAATGCAGGAAATCCAGAAACTACAAGGTGATGCCAACCTATAGAGAGTAGGCTGTACCTCTTCTGAAGAGCCTGTTGGGTTGCACCTATGTGTTCATAAGCATTTTCTCCTAAAAAGCTGGGTCTCTTCAGAAAAGTTCTAAAAATTACTTTCAGAAATACTTACAATTATAGATCTTATCTTAAAACCTACATGTTTCTTACAAGTGATTGTGATTAAGCTATCTTTATTTGCTGATCATTGGATATAAGATGGATACATCTGGATTAGCTGGGGGGGAGACGGGGGGAGGTGGGGGG
>JANIJG010020750.1:109405-141320 GCA_024611175.1 Megaceryle torquata
GGGGGGGAGTCATTTCCCCATGCTACAAAACTCAGTGGGATCCCCCAAATCTTGTTTTGTACACTAGGAACATGTAGCTCCCCTGGGAAAAGGGTGTGGGAGAGTAAGGAGCAGCATGGAGGAGCATTTCCCAGCTAATCTGCTTCCAGCATGAGGAAGGTCAGGGCCGGGTCTCCCAGGCAAGGTGCTGTGGTCTGCAGGACAGTGCCAATGGTGGGTTAGTCCCTGCTGGGCTGTGAAATAGATGATAGCCTCACTCATAATCTCCCTCAGATTTGCCTGGCTAACTCTCTTTTGGATTTCAATAATGTATTGTTGTTAATACTGGTGTGCCTTTTTGAGACTTTTCACATTTTATTCTTGAAGCTGATATCAAAAGATTTGGTATCTGGGGAGCCAGCACCGCTTTTCAGGCCCACCATTAGCTGAATTACCTAGATAACATTTCTGTCCATCACAGCAAGACATGACAGCAGGATATGGTTAGGATGTGCTTTGTGTTTTGGAAGAGGAAGATGCTGGATTGTTGTCCTAGTCAGGTCTGCCTATCCCTCACTGGTCTCCAAAATGAAGCCATTCACTAAAGGCAAACTGTGTCTTAAATATAGCCACCGACAGTACAGAAAGACATCTTTGAGAGATCATAGTGCAGGAATTTAGAGAAGGTGGGATACTTGTTTTTTCCTTACTTTTTTAGGACTCAGTAGCATTTTTTGTGTATTACACAAGCCAGTCAGGCTGTTTCTCAGCGAGGAGGAGGGCTGTCACGTAGCTGATTAGCAGGTGGTTTCCTGCTAGCTGTTCTGCTAGCAAGGTGTTCCCATTAGCAGCAACATCAGTATGATGGCAATATCTTGCTTGCACTACACCCAGGAAAACAGGCCAGAGAAAAGTCCTGTAACAGAACTGTAGAGTCCAGGAGCGTAAAAAGGAATCGCTCCTTGGCAATGCATCTCAGTCTTTCTTTGGTAACACTAAACACTTTCCTTGGATGGGCTATCTAATCTTTGGAATCCTGTCCACTTGAGGCCTGGACAGGATAAAAGTACCAAATAACTGTAAAATCCATCAGAAATACTGCAAACACTGTTGTAGCCTAAGAGTTTGCACAGATACACAAAGCAACTTTGGTTTTGGATGCTTCCACCCTTCCTGGTGGCAGAGTTGCTCTGTTCCAGAAATGGCTCCAGCAGGCATGTGGTGAAGGGCTGGGTGGCACCTTCAGCAGTGGCAACCACAGAAACAATGGCAAGCAGCAGGGCTGCTGCCTGGTGCACATGCAAAGCTTCTCAGAGCAGATTCCATTCAGATGTCTGTAGACCGAGACCTCTTCCTCTATCTCAAAGAAAGGCAGTGCCGCAGTTTCCCATGAAAAAACGTTGCTATACATTGGTGTTTGTGTTTCATAGCAGCAGTATGAGACACCCAGATTCCTGGAGCATACCTGCAGATCCAGAAGTAATCCAAAATACGTGGCTGTTTCTAAACCATCATGCACAGACTCGATGACTTTCCATCTCCAGATGGGCATTACTTACATGGCCAATCATTAAAGGTAAACCATATGGCCATATTTCTTTTTTGTTGTTTTTCTCTCATATGTCAGTGTCTGGAATACATTTGGAGTAACTGACTGGAATAGGGGCAGGAGTTGGTCCTTTCCACCTTACAAGCATTTTAGCAGTCAGCAAGCTCTAGGAGGCTGCAGAAAGGCAGATTCTGTATGTTTCCTCATTTCCTGTGCTGGTTCTCTTTTTGTAATTCCACTGTGTGCTCTCCAGACAGTGCCATTAGAGCATGTAAAATTTAATTTCCATCTCATCAGTGTCAGAAGCTGATCAAAGATTGCCCACAAAAAAAATTTATTGTGCTACGGGCTGCATCCAGAACATATGGGCATAGTATTAGTCACCATGGCCTCCACAACTCCTCCAGTGATTATCATCAAGGAGAAGAGGCATGTCATATAGTTTCACGGAAGGCACATATTCCCCAATATGTCTCCTAATAGCGAACACTTCTAATTCTAGTACGATGGGAGAAGTCAGAAATTGAGTCTTATTTAAATCCATAATGTAAAGAGTTGACCTCATTGTCACCTAAACTGCAGCGCCCAGGGCATGTGTGTTATAAGCCACTCTCGCATGCTTTGTCTGGGGGCAGCCCTCCAGTGTGAGCAAACACGGCTCCTGCCTAGGGCAGCGAGGCTGATAGGGTGGCAAGAAACAGCAGGGCTGGGATTTTTCCTCTTCTAATACCAGCTTCTTATTTCTGCCTTAACATACTGAGGAATGACACATTCCTTACACTCCTCGCACCAAGGGGTATTTTCTGTTGGCTAAACAACATAAAGTATGTCATTTTACTTAACCATCTTTGTAATCTCAGATAATGAAGCCACGAGGCAGATATTAAAATTAGCGTTGCTGCCCTGAGTCGACATTTGGGTCCTGGGTAGACTTCTCCCCTGGCTTTGTTCTGCAATGGGAAGAATGCTGATTAAAGTGCAGAAATGCTGCTTACCAGAAAAGGCCAGAGCCTTTACAACACGCTCAGATTGCACCAGCTTCTGGGGGGAACGCCTGCTGCCTTTCTCTTTAGGGCCCTGGGGGGATCTTGACCATCAGAGGTCAGTTTTTAGCTGTTCTCTCATCTTGGCTACTACAAGGGATTGCAACGCGATGAGGGGATGTTGATGGGATGTGGGCTGGGAAGGACCACTAGAGCCCTGGAAATGCAATGAGCCCTGGGGACGAGGGGGAGGCCCAAGGGTCCCGTCAGGCTCTGTGTTCCGTGTAAAACTTGTTAGTGGTGGAGGTTTGTTTTGCACTGTTTCCTCTTCTCCAGGGGCAACTGACCTTGGCATGAGGATGGCCCAAAGACCAAGTTACTCTTTGAAACCCTCAAGGATTTACAAGGCACAGGGGCGTCACTTCAAAGTAGCCACCAATCACCAAAAATACTGTGGAGAGGAATTTGCGTATCTCAGTCAACTCTGTGAGGGCTGCAGAGAAAGCAAGAAGAAGAAGGAATGCTGACTGATGTGCTGCTCATTTAAAAAAGCAATTGTGAGTATAGTGCACATGGATGTACAGCCTTTCATACCTCCTTGTTTGTTTTCATGCAGACAGGTATCAAAAATTCTGCCTCCTCCTGCCGTAGCTGGGGTACTGACTTTCACCTTGACTGGGTTTCTTTGTCTATGGACTTCCACAAATTCCCCAGTCCATCATTTTGGTACTGTTTATTAATAATAACCATATGTACAGTAGATAAATATATCATTTTTTCTTGCCTCCCATGAGTGTAAATAGGAGAAAATATATCACTTCCACTCTTACTCTGTTTACATGATGATGAAGTTGAAAGTTCCCATCCTTATGTTTTATACCCTCTGTGATATGTACTTGCTTTGAATTATGCTCTTTCTTTCTTTACTCCTTCAGATGATCTTTCATTAGCTGCTGTGTTCCCCCATCTGCTTGCCCACACAACAGAAGAAACTGAAACAGAAACCTCCTTTGACATTTCCATCAAGACTAAACTTCCCTCTCTGTCTGCCGTTTGCTGACTTCCCACTTGAGTCTGAGTTTGCTCCAAAGAGTAAATAAGGAGCCATTCCCAGAAGCACCAGCTCTCTTTGTGAAAAGCCACTTTACTAAGCTAAAGACAGCTTTCAAATCGTGTCAGTTCATAGTCTTTTTATATAAAAAATGAACTTTTTTAAAATTACTGTTATATTAAGTTAAAAATGAGGTACTTCTCTGGGAAGTGTTTAGACAAAATATGTCTTTAGAAAACATATCTTCTAATTTTATTTATGAAGAAAGAGTCTGTGTTATAGAAATGAATTGGATCGTCTTTCTCTCTGTAGTTTATTGGGGGTTTTTTTCACTACTGATTTTCAGATATCCTGGGTCTTGCATGTCATTGTAACAGATTATATTAGTCACAGATGATATGTGCAGATACAGTTCTTCGGGATTTTAAATGCTTTCTTTTAGAGAATTATGATAGAAATAGGAGTGTCAGAACAAAAAGTTTCCTTCTGTGTATTTTCAGGAGACTGTTCTATAGAAAAGTGAGACCAGAAGTGGAGGATGCAGCACACGGGGTGCCTTGCACTTTAAAACCAAATACGCCTCCTCGAAAGGAGAGATTTGCTTATTTCTGTGCAACGGAGCATCTAAAGCCAGTAGGACAAAGTGAATCAGGTCATGAATGTACAGTTTGGAGCTTATCTTGTTTGTAGCAGTAATTGCATTGCCCAACACTTGCTAAGAAGCTACTGTTTGCAAGGCAAATATTTTGTATCAAGTCATTACTGGGTTTGTTACAAGCTGTGGACACATAATAAAAAATGACTACAGTAATATCTTGATGATAGTCCCTACACCGATCAACTGCAAATGATCTGATTAACAGTCAGCTGCTGATTCCCAGTTTAATTAATCCTGATGGGCTATTGATGCGCTGCAACTGTTTGTCCTAATAATGAGTTTTGAAATTAGACTGCGACAAGCCACTTAGACAGCTGCCAAGGAAAATAATCATTTAGGAAGGCGAGCAATGGAGACGACAGAGGAGGAATGGCTGCTATTTGACAGAAAATTCACATGGCTGTGTCACATGTGTTTTATTTTTACATTTAGAGCACATTAACTGTACCAGCAGTAAGTGGTGACTGCAAGACACATAACTAGCTTTACAATTAGGAATGCTACTTCTCATCAGTATGCAAAAGCTAAACATGAAACATGAAGTGTGTTAATAGCAGAATATATGTAGCTACAGACCATTGAACAATTTAGGTCAGTCCTTTGAAATGTTTAATTAGACTAATATATCTGTTTGCAATTAATAACAGATGTGACAAGCTAATGTGTCCATGTACTGACAAATTAACCTTTGCCCATCAGCTGCTCGGATCTGTGAGAAAAGTGCCATGTTTTGCCTCTGTTCAACTGAACCTAAATAAAATTGCAGGATAATTATAAACATAAATGTTAATAGAATGTGCTTTCCAAGGGAAGCAGAAACCAAAGGCGAGTATTTCTCAGCCAGGTCCTCGTACTGTACTTTGTCACGTGACAAAACCTGCAAATTATATTTTTCCATTTGTCTCGGTGCAATTAGTGTTTGGTTTGACAGATGCTAGCTCGATAGTCCTCATTGCCAATGGACCTGGGACATACCAGAGACCCTAAATTAATAGCCATGGTAAGAATGCTTCCGTAGCCATTCAGTCTTTGGCTTTATTTGCTGTCTGTGAGCAAATGTGCCCTCAATTTGTGACAAGCCTTACCACTGAAGTGACGTGGCAGACATGTCTGTCAGGACTTGGGTTGAGGCCATCAACATATTCCAGATAAGTAATGGGAGCATCTCTAACCCCCTGGGCTGGTGGTCTGCTTGCATTTCCAATATAACCTCTCTCTCTCACTCTCTTCCATTCTTTCTCCCTGCCTTCTTATATATGTATAACATATATACGTTTTTAAATTATAGATATTTTACAGATATTGTATATACCTATTATAGGCATCTTTCCCTGCTCTGCATTAGGCTCTGTTAACAAACCTCTTTTATTGACAGGATTTTTTGAGATTGTGTGTGTATATATATGCTCACGCACATGAATGAGTGTGCATGTATGTATACATCTACTCATACATGTCTATTATTTATAGTAAAGGTACTTCACATAACATTATAATAACAAATTTCTAATTCCATTAAATGATTATTTTCCTCTAGATTTGACCTAAACAACATCCATTTCATATTTAAGGTTTGGAAAGTGAGTGTCATGTTTGGATACTCCATGTCTGCATGCTTACCACCTTTGAAAATCAGCCTCATTGGGCACATTGATGTTGGCATGTTGGCTTCCTCTAAGTGCTCTCTGCTAATGACTGCCAAGGACTAGATACTGACCTAGGAAGGCTCAGTGCTGCCAGTCTTGGAAGTCTTGCTCTTCACTTTTGCATACTTGTTTATGTTGATTAGGAATATATTAATAGGTGACATCCCTGGAGGCTGGCTTTGTGCTGAGATGGCGTGAAACCTGTTGTGTGATTCAACATGGCACATTCTGAATATCTACCAAACTTGGGACTCCTACTGCAACTCAAGAGATGAAGGTCTCCAGCACTGGTCAGTTTGCAGAAAACTTTCAGCACATACTCTCAATAGGCACTTTTCACTAATACCTAAAGTTTTGATGCCAGGATGACCCCACCTTTGGATTATATTTATAGCATCACATCTGAGATTGACTAGTATCAAATTACCAACAGATTAGAACTAGCATCAGCATTTGAGAAAATTCAAAAAAATAGGGCAACATCAAAACACAAAGGAACTAGCAAATTACACATGCTGCTGCTCCCTTGGACACCTGCTTTGTGCTGCTCGAATATACACATTAGGACTAGATGTATATCAACAGCCCTTACCTAAATAAGTGTCAAGAGGCAAAGCATCATTATCTTTCAGCCATATAAACCACAGTATCTACCTGTTTTCCCTCCTAAAGGCCAGACACTTGCAGCCTGCATATACTACCCCTAAAATGAATGCCACATTGTCATCAGCATTCAGCACCATGGCTGCAGAATAAAGGGAACCCAGCCAGCCACATGAGAAAGAAGAGATAAAAAGAAAGCAGAAAGCAAAATAAAATGCCTAAAGTCTGTGCTGCAGACTTTTGCCCTCCCTCTCTAATCGATTGTCCTCCTGGTTTTCATTCTCTCCTCCAAGTGACTGGTGTGCGATATGGGCTGCGGATAGACCAGCAACTGCCCGAATACACAGCACAGTCCTGGTCCATGCAGGTGAGAGCAGCAGTGGGAGGCTGTGCGGCTCTTCCACCCAAAGAGCGAGCAGGTGCTGCTC
Source organism: Megaceryle torquata (assembly GCA_024611175.1). Lineage (NCBI taxonomy): Eukaryota > Metazoa > Chordata > Aves > Coraciiformes > Cerylidae > Megaceryle > Megaceryle torquata. Next base: position 116,303 of record JANIJG010020750.1, read on the forward strand.
CCAAAGCACAGAGGACTTGTCCTCCTTAGCTCTGACAACCCTTAAGAGAGACCCTTGCCCCCTTTCACTCACTGGAAATTCCGCTTTGTGGTGAAAGGTTTGTCTGCAAAAGCTGTCAGAGGCAGAGAGCAGCAGGAGCCACGGGGATGCTCCACATGTGGTGGCACCTCTCCCTGTTCTGCATTAGGGTCTGATAGTAAACCCATGTTATTGATGGAATTTATTGGGAGTGACCCCTGGGCACGCTGGCCAGGTGCTGTGCTGGGCAGTGTTAACAGCAACAAGTCACAGGATGTTCCTACCTCTTAAGGCTAAATATTGTGTCCTGTAGCCTGCATCTTAAAGCAAATTTTTATGGAACTGAATTTACTGCCTCACTTGAAACTCTAAATTGGCATTTTTCAATTTTACCTTGGAATGATTAGTTCTTAGGGGTTTTTTTCTTCTGATCTGGTAGGCATGTTCATCATTCAAATTAAAATAGAAAGGTATCTGAATCACCCAACAGCTGGGAAAAGAATAAGTACAGCCCATTTTTATATATATAAATGGTCCTGGAAGAAGTGAGCCATCCCAATCCTTCCCTTGAAGCCCTCTGTGAAGACAAAAGAAGTGAGGGTAGAAGAAAGAGACTCCACATGCTAAGAACCTAAGCATTACAACTGCAAAAAGGAACAAGCTCTACAACAGAAAATGACACCCGGAGCAATCAAGGTACAGACTATGTGTGCTTACAATAGAGGTATGCCTCTACCTAACCACTGGGTAGCTTCTCAGGCTCTTTTCTTTTAGGCAAGAGTTGTGAGCTTTCTTTTGTGTGTTTGGTGACAGGACAATGTGGGACATGTCAGGTGCGTGCTTCTCTTTACAGAGCAGCAGAGGGGAAGAGTTGTAATGTACTCAGGTACTGTAAATGCCCAGAGCATCATCTGCAGCAGGCCTGTGCCAGCTACACTATGGACTGGTGTCTTCAGAAGGTTTGTTTTTAATAATTGTACAACTGCTCGTGTGTTTGAAGGAGGGAATAGATTTTGAGATGACTCCTGCCCTGTTTTTGCCCTGTGTAACCTTGGGAGCGTGGCAGAAAGGTAGCTGCTGGTGCTCAGGGGAAAAAAAGAAGTGTAATGGATCGGAAAAGCGTATGCTTTACTTTGAAAAGTTCATCCACATGTTTCTGAGTCGGTTTTTAAAAAAAAAAAAAAAACAAACCAACAACAACATCAAAAAAACCAACAAAAAACCCACACCACAACAGAAAAAGAGAAATCTATAAATGCTACATAAGTTTTTCATGAATACGGCCTTTAGCTAGGCCAAACTTCCAAAAATGGGTTTGAACTACTACAGTGCTAGATCCTGACAGCTCCTGGTGTAAGGAAGCCCATGTTCAGGTCCTTCCAGGAAACCAGTGTGACAGCTGTGTATCAGCCTAAATTGCAGGAGATGTAGAAACAAAATTTTCTAAATTACATGTGAGACTTCAGAGTGGATTTATCCTTCTGATCCCAGTTCTGAACAGCTCCTCACCAACAAGTGAGTGGTTTACTGCCTTGTGTGTGGCTGCTGAGCTGAGGGATGTACCTGCGCCTGTTTCTGCAGGAAGCCAATATCGAGCTTTGGAAAGCTGAGCAGTTTGAACCCAAAGACAGTTCCTGGCCTTTGGGTTAGCATGTTCCTGCTGCAGCAAAGCTCACTGCAGAGATGCAGAAGGTGGATGGTGTGTGCAGGATCCCAGCACAACGCTCAGTGCACGTGCTAAACGCTGAATACACTCTTCTGCATAGGCTTTTTGTTTAGGTAGAAAAGAAGAAATGAATAAAAATCTGATATTCAGCATATAGGCAGGAGTGACTGAAAAGGTGGAATTAACTCTTTGACCATCGTTCTTGTTATTTTACTTTAAAAAGTGAGGCTCTGTAATGTTTCCTCTTGCACACCACAACTTCCACCTCTTTCATTGCAAGAGCTATCTCATTTCTCTATAGAGCTACAATCAAAGGATACATGCATGAGGGGCCTAATAATTTTCAGAGATTTTTGTTTCAAGCCATTAAAGCTGAAATACATTACTACCTTTCCAAAGCTTTCAGAAAATAAGCAGATGAAAGCTCTGGGCTTTTTGTTGTTCTTGTTCTTCCACTTGTACAAATAACATATAATAACACCTGCATTCAAAAACTGAGTTTTCTGCCATTCCTATCCCAAAACAGTATAAATTGACGTGATTTAGAATAGCTATTAAAAATTCCTCTCTGCCTTCGCTTCAATTTACAGCAAAACAATATGGCTCTGGTAGACTGGTATTATGGATACATGGTATTACTGCATAAGCTATCATCATATGAAATTAGATTCTCTATCAAAACCAAAAGTTTTAGCAGGATGAAATTATGATTCTGTGAGCAGGTCTCCTGCTCTGGCATCAACATTGATGCAAAATTGATGAAACTTCCAAGTGAAATTGCATTGTTTGATCTTCACAGTCCTGGAATAACATAGCCTAAAGCTACAGTTTCTGTAAACTTACTTTGCACAAACGACTTAGCCAGTACTGATGTATTGACATAGTGTGCCCATGAATGACATTAGGGCTACTTAGAAAAGAGACAAAATAACAGCAAAAGAATGCAGCAATTGGTTCTGAAATTACCTTTTTCCAGTGAACCTCTCTGAAAAATTACCTTTTTCTGCTGAGTCTCACTCAAAAATTACCTTTTCCAACTGAAGCTTTCTCAAAGTGCCTTGATGTTAAGCAATATAGTTTTTAGTTGAAAATGTCACAAGGCCATGAAAAGAAATTGATAGAAAATTTCAGGGTTCCTTGTTGATATTTGAAGCAGCCTGTGGATTTTTGTTCTTTAACACAGATCTACTCTGCTGTGCTACCACTTTGATTTCTGTATTTCCAAAACCAGCATGTTTCTAGGCTTAATGGCTTCACTGAGAGGAATGTGAAGGTGATTTAGTTATTGCTGTGGAGGTGATGTTACCAGTAGGAAATTGGTAAACAGATGTCTTCTGAGTCCTTTCCAATCGCATAGAAGGGGGTGGTTTGTTTTTAATCGTGAAACAGAATAAATAATCTCTCTAACCGTCTTCCTTTTTAAGGTATATATAAATACAGTGGCATTCTGATTAGCTGAACTACTTGGGTGAAGGTGTTCAGATATTTCTCTACGTATGTGGCTGAGAGGGAATAGTGATCCAGAGCTTGTAGAAATCAATGGAAGGGCTCCCACAGCCTCTGTGGGCTTTAGCTTAGACCCGTAACTGGAAGTTAAGAGACCAGGTGACTGCCAGCAGGAATTTAGAGTAGAGGATTGCACAGACACAGATCAGGTTTTTCTATACTTGATAAGACCAAAGCCTCAGGCTGTTCACGCAGGTGGATCTAACACCTGTACACAGCCTCAATGAACTGTGGCAGGCAAAAGAGGCAAAGTATTAGCAAACCTGGGAGCCAGGAGGCACCAAGATTAAAGGTATGGGTACCTGAATAAGATACCATGAGACAGCTAGGGGATAATTTCACAGTGCAATGGCAGTAATTGCATGTGTGCAAGTTTTTGCTGTGATAAATGCAAGGTTTCTCTTTCTCTGGGGAGTAAGGTACTTTGCTTACTGAGGGTAAGAGAATGTATGCAGCAGTTACTGCAGAAGGGCTGTCTCTTGGCAAGCTCTCATTCTTGTAATGAGTTCATGTGCTCATGATATCAGGGAGAAGTCATCTCATTTGCACCCAGGTACTTGGTCTAAACTAGCAGCTGAGGTTCCCTCAATAGTCAGTGGAGACAGAAAGGCCCCTCCAGGTTCCTCCCACCTGTCCTAGTGGAACCTTCACCCTTTATGATCACAGGCCTCCAGCTGACCACATGCAGTCAAGGTAATACTCTACATCACATGCAAAGTGCCTTCACAAAGGTGGCACTTGTAAGGCACACTCTTTTGTGCAATAGCCAGCTTTGCGGTTAGCCTGCAGTCTACCTGAAACATGCAACGCTGCCATTGATGTCCTTTTTCCAACAGGCCTGTGTCTGCGAATGAACTTGCTGGAGGCATCTGTCTCTTACTATTGACAGTGGAGGGACTCCAGTCCAGCACAGATGACATTTTGTTACATCAAAGAAGACCATGACTGAATGGGGCAGCTACTTGATGAAGATGTGGGAATAAGGGCTGGCAACAAGTTGCATGGATTCTCTGGGATGATATGAATGAGCTTGTTAATATGAGATTAACTTTACCTCTGAAATGGAGTAAAGGATCAACAGCTTACAGAGACAGTGAACAAGGAGCTGCCCAATAAGAAGGGAGAAGGGTAGTCTTAGACTTTGTAACTCCCCAAAACACAGTGGCTCCAGATAGGTTTTGTGGGAGAGAAAGGTTTACACAGATCATTATTTCAAACCTGAATCATTTAAAACAGACAAATGATAAACAGAGAAATTAAACATTAATTTATTAGATATAATAAGAATATTATTAATTACAAATCCCTTTCGTTTACATATTTTGCTACATAGGAAACAGAATGATGTATTTAATAGAGGATACTTGAGCATCAGCTATTATTGGTCGATGAACACTGCAAGATCAGCTTTGAGTTTTATATTTAATTAATATATTGAGCAGACTTAGACAGATAAAATCCTACAGAAGGAACAAAATGCTTTTCATGGAAACACGCATGTGCTTGTGTAAATTTTTGGGGCGCTGTAAAATACGTTTAATACAAGTCATGGCATTTCAAACTGATGCCCCCGAGTTCCTGAATTCAGGGCAAGCACAGAATCAACCAGAACCATTCAAATTGTAAGGGTTTTTTTCTTCCCTGAGAAAAATCTATGCAATACCTTTATTGATGTCATGTATATTGACTTCAATCATTGGTCGATACTCTCTGCCTGTGGCTCTGACATTGTTACTGGGATTGTAACTACGGCTGGCTGGAAACGGACAGTTGTACATTGTGAAAGAGGTTTCAGAGTTTGTTTTTCAGTATCTATTAGTACAAAAAACTGAACCCTTCTGTACCATTTCATTAACTGAAGTTTAATAAAACTGCTGGAGTCCCTTTCACACATATGTATGTGCCTTGGTAGCTGTGGAAGGTTGCTGTGCTGCAGTCCAGAATGTGTTTGAGTGTGGAGCATCGCATTCCAAGTACAACCTGGGTGGTGGTAGGAAAGTCACCGGGATCCAACGTGGACCTTGGAAACATAATTTTTGCATAGATTTGAAACTGGTTATTGTCTTTGCCAGCTCTTCCTCAGCCCATGGAAGGCTCAGGGGGCTTTTCCAGCAGGGATGGGAAGAAGGATGCAAATGTAGGTGTCTGTACTTACAGTACAACAGTAATGCACAGTGTGCGTACGCAGTACCAGCATTCAAGGTAGGGTGATTCAGGTGGTGAGTGCTAATTTTTATTTTTTTTTTAATCCTATTTTCTTGTGCCAGTCCAACTCTTTCTGACCGCAAACAGTTTGCCATCACTAATATGGGGAAAAGGGATGCACCTTCCATAAGGAGCTCAGGCAAGGAGAGCTATGAAGCCCTTTAATCCAGAGCCAGCAGCAAGGGGATGGGAGTACGGGAGGCACAGAAGTCAGTGCTCTGTAGAGCAGGGTGCAGTGACAACCAAGGAGCTAATAGCAGAAGGTTCCTGAGCAAATCCTGCAGATGACAGCCTCCATACAGGATTAGTAACTTTTCTGTAGATCTGAGGCTGGGAAGCCTGGTCGTGTCTTAGTCAAGCCCTTCCTCTTTCTCCCAGGAAGGGGAGTTTCCCTGTCGGAAATGACATCAGGTGCTCTCTTCACTAGCCACTCCCATGAGGACATGACATGATACCACCCAGAGGTGTGACTCTTAACTAGCCAAAATGATCATTTCCCTGATTCTGTGAAAAATCACAGATCATGTAGCTACACTCTACCAGGCATGGCAGTAAGTGTCCTACAGTTTTCCTGAAGAAAAGAGTACTCTGAATCTCTTTTAATTTAAAAAATACAGGATGGGTCTCTTCCCAAATCAGCATCCCTTCCAGGGGAGCTGGGTCTGCCTCCAGGTCTGCCTGTACTGAGCCAGCCTTGGCCAGCTTTCAGGGGATGCAGGCAGCCACGCAGCCCACCACCTCCCAGAGGAAGGCTGTTGTGTTGAAGGAGTTGTCGGTTTGTTAATCAGGAGACAGAGGCCAGCACTTTTAGCAATAATTAACAGGGTGCACTCAGGTACCCTGGCATGGAGAGATCACATTTTAACGCTCAGCTTCATTCCATGCTGAAACAAATTATAACCTTTGTCATTTTACTCACTACTAGCTCATCAACCTGCTAATGGACACATGGCATGACTCATGCCTGTAATTACACAAAAATCAAGGAGAGAAGTATGATACTGCAGGTTTCTGAAATCCATTCAGATAAGCAGGAGCTTGGGACAACATACCTTGCACTTCTAAATCTTGGAGTCACCAGGAATTTTGGGTACACAAGAAGTGTGGGATTGAGCGGTGGACATCCACCCAGAATGCATGAGGTAAATACACTGCTGTTGGAGATTTCTACAAGGTTATGTGGGTAGGAAAGCTGTGGTATCCCCTGCCCCATTATAATTTTACATTCCTTAAAAATAAAAAATATATGAGGAACAGAATAAAAGCAAAGAACTGGGCTCATTAATAGGCCAGCTAGGATACTATCAAAGTGTCTTTGGCTCCCTATGTGTATTAGTGGTGGGACAAGCTTTCTGTAAAGAACCCAGTATAACCTAAATAACCGCACCCCAAGCAAATCCTCCTAAAGAAAATGCTCAGGTTAAGAGTCCAAACCCCCTCATTATCTTGGTTTTTTACAACACGTATATATTTAGTATTCTTTCAAATGTTTATGGTGTTATTTTCCACCTAACAAGGTCCCAAACAACACACCACCTGCCTTCATTCCCAGTAATTTCAGATGCTGTATCAGTGCCTGGGCAGACGAGCTGCCTGTTTGTATTTTTGATAGCTCACCTGTAGATCCAAACTCCAGGTCGTGAGGAGGAGGAGGAGGAGAGCAGCACCAGAGGAATTCAGCGTGACAGATGCTGGGGCTGGATTCCCCCCTGCCTTGACCCTTCCGCGTCCTGTGGACACCAAACCCTTCCCCAGCCCAGGGGCCTCATCCTGTACACCGTCGGTGGTCCCCGCTGCAGGTGGCCGAGGGGTCCAGGTCCCCCGGTGCTATCTGGGAGCCCACCACTAGATGTCCTATGGATTAAAGCGGAGGGAAGGATCGCTACATTTGCATTAACAGCCTGGCCACGCGGGTTTGCAAGTTTACTACCGCCAAGGGTGAGTTCGGCTGCGGCACAGCTATCCCTATAGAGTGCTATACCGGCTGCACGCTGTACCCTATTATTTTGAAAAGAAACAATTAGAAAGATCCTGCCGAGACTAATTTAAAGCCTGAATTTTAAGGCATGCTGCATTGCCCTGCTACAGGCACAGCACTGCTGCTCTAAGTCCAGGCTCTGGTCAAGTAAGGTGTTCACCACCTCTCGAACCACACAGAGCTGCCTGCCCTGGGATCAAATTTTTCCCTTTCTTTACTTTTTAAGGACATATATTTTTAATAGAGGCAGGTGCAACATTCTTTTCTTTTAAAAGAGTCTTTTAAAAAAGACTCTCTGTATCAATATATAGGAGACTGAAGGCAAGCTGATGATAATTTTTATTTACCCTCGTAGTCTGCAAGTGTCCTGGGTTAAAAAAAAGGGGCAGCCCAATAGTCTGGAAACATGAATTTGTTCCTAGTTTATTCAGGTTTCTGTTGGGACCTGAGTGGTCCAGAAATCCTTTTTTTCATATCGACATCCTTTTACATCAACAAACAAGTGTATTTTCAAAAATGCTGGGGCAAGAGAAAGCAGAGGAAGCATTTATCAATATTTTTAAAAATGCATTTAAAATATGGAAATGAAGATTAAAATGCTGCACTTCTTTCCAGTGCCTCTGAGGGAGACTTCCAGAGATACAAGCATAGCCACCATAAAGATTGCTTCCTGGAAACACGGGCCCGGGAATGGGGAGACAAGCAAGTGCATATTACACAGACACAGACACAGACACAGACACACTAGGGGGTGAAAAAATAAGACCCTGGCGTCAATTGCCATGGACTTGTTTTATGTGCTGGACAACTTCTGACAATACATAGTTGTCTGAAGAAAAAGAAAAAAAAATCAGAGTGGTAGTAAAAAATATGCAGCCAGTATTTATGTCTTGCCCTTTAAGCAAAAAAAAAAAAAAAAAAAAAAAAAGAAAGAAGGAAAGAAAAAAGATCAGTATGATCATTTATATATTACAGGGAATACGAGACTCACTTGATTAAAAACTAGCTGAAAGAATAAACCTGTTTCAAAACCCTGGCAGATTAGTTTATATAAGGCCAGGGATTAAGGATATCTCCAATGTCATTTACTGCTTTTTTGGTGTGCTGCGTTACAGCACCCTTGAATATTTCTGCACTAGCCACAGGCAGTGACATCCAGTAGTGAGGGCAAAAATGAGCAACTACAAGCTTTTCTTCCAACTTCTAAACTTACCAGGTAAGTAGCTTAAAACATGGTTCTCCTCTGTGACAGCCCTCAGGCTGTCGGGTGCTTATAGGCAAACTGCCACCCAGCCCTTCACCTGGCAGAGCAGGGAAAAAGCAACAGCAGCAGACAAAGAATTAAAGGGTTCTTTATTGGCTGTTGTTTTATTTTGGCTTGCTTTTCAGGGGGAATTTCCTGGGTTTATTGTAGTCAATTTGATTTGCCAATATCCCAAGGGAGACAAAAATGCAGTTTAAAACCACAGACCTTCAGCACAACAGCAGAGCCCAAAACCCTGTAAATGGAACTGAACCCTGGGCTGCTGCAAAGCTGCTTAGGCTGGGAATGCAAAAAAAATGTCGAGGCATTTATGGCAGGAGATATTGGCTGTTGTACTTCACTACGCTATGTGAAAACCTTCTTTATTTAACAAATTAATGTTCCCATTGTTGCTAAACACAAATGTAAACTGAGGGTCTCGGAGGTGGGTAGTTGGCTCTGTCAGAGCCAGCAGGCTGAGGGGTTATGTTGGCACCTTGGATGTCTGCAAGTGTGAAATCGGAACAGAGCAGGACAAACACTTCTGGAAAGCAGACCATGAGATAGACTTGGAGGGGAATGCTGCTTTCTGCTGCTGTGCTGGCTTCCCTCGAGAAAGAAAATGTTGGATTTGAAAATGTCTCTGAGCAAAAGGGAGAACCAGGAGGAGGGAGCCCGAGGAGCAACCTGGGTTATAACTGCTCATCAGGCATAACAGCCTACAAAGCCACCATAAATCGCATGGTGGATTAGCATGTTGGTATGGATATATTGATGGCTGATGTCCTTTGAGTTAAATAACACAATAAACATGGATTTGTAATCTTAAACCCCCTCCTGCCGTGCTTAATGAATTTTTAGTTCAGGATGTACATAAATAATCAGGAAAATCAAACAACAGGAATTACATTTTACAATGCAAAATAATTAAATCTATAATATAGACTAAGTCTATAACCTCTGCCAAAAAATGCAGTACACTTGCTCAGCTTTAATAGTCACATACCCTGACAGACAGGAGGCTTCTACAAATATTGTCTTTTGTCATAATGCAGAAAACAAAGCTGTATCAGGAGCAATAATGACTTCTGAAAGCTATTGGAAAATAAAGTAAACTTGAGATTTGCGTTCATTCTTAACATAAATAATAATTCCAATTAAGTTCTTTAGATAAAATTAAAATGGTTTATTAGAAAAACATTATTTAAACATACAACGCAGAGCAGAATTTCCTTCTAACTGGGACATGCAATAATAGTCAAATAACACTGAGTGACGTTTGATATTTCTCTTCTGAAAACTTAATAGGGAAAATTTTCTGTGGCTGAGACTTGATACTCTGTAATGCCAGCTTGGGTTTTTCTTTGGGCTGGTTGATTTCTTTTGTGAGTATACTGTTATTTCATATTCTTTTTTCATTCCTCTGTTTAGAAAGAAAAAAGTGAACAAGCAACGCACAACCTTTGGTAGACTGATCTGTGACACCCCATAATCTTTTGATACTGCCTTGATTTCTAATTGTGTTTTTCACATTTTTAGTAAAAGAAATATGAAAAAAAAATCAGAAATGTAACCTATATTATTATACTTTAATGTGATGTTCTACTTTTCTGTTTGTAGTTCTTGAAGTTTTTGTCTTACTTCATTAAACATTTAATAAATCACTGCCAGTTTTGTGACAGATTTTAACCATAACACAAACAGCAGGAGGTGTAAACTCAGCTCAGTTCGTATAGGCATATAATATCCGTGTCGACATCATCATCCCCTCAAGGCATATTGGCAAAACGGCCAATGGAAGCTAAGCTTTTTCCGACAAAGCTTCGAAAATAAAGTTTTCTTCTTTTATCTTACTACAAATCAATTGGAGCCCTTACAGCAAAATCCTATAAAATAACTTCAAACACCGCTTCTTAGTCTAAAAATTTGTATTATGGCTAAAACTCTTTGAAGTTTTATGACTGAAGTTTGGAGAAAAATGATTTAAGTGCTATCTGCTAGACATCAGAGTGTCAAAATTTTGCTCAGTTTTCTTGACACATAAACTGCTACCTGCTGTATGTTTTTTAGGGTTGGGTTTTGTGTTTTGTGGTTTGTTTTGGTTTTTTTTTCCTTTCTTTTAACCACCTAACCTAGCTTTCTTGATAAAAGTTTCTTAACTGCAGTTTATCCCACTGAATTAATACCCTTTGAAAGTTCAGCTTAAAATAACTGATTACTTTCTTTTTGATTTTTGGATCCTATGATGACACATGTGGTAAGGGGGTGGGGAAAAGAGCCCCATTGCAAGTGTCGCGTGGATTTTTTGATAGAAAAGGAAGCAGATAAAGTGTCCAAACCAATGCATTTGCAGAATGTGTGGGCAAGTCCATCTTTGCCTCTCACTTTGTGACAAATGTTGGAAAGAGGTGTGTTGTGGTGAGCAGCTTTGCAAAGGGGAAAACTCCTGCAGGAAAACCTGAATTGCAAACAGCCAGTAGGACACCCAAAAAAATGGTGGCAGTAGTTCAGGTTTCATGCTGCTCCTTTTGAGACACGTGTGAAAGAGATAGACACACACAACCAACCCCGTCCCATCCCTGCACATGCCACAGCACAACATTGCCAAGCAGGCAATTGTTAAGCACTTTGTGTTGGTGTTGAGGCACCTGAAGGCCCTGGGAGGTCAGGAGCAGGATGCATCCTGGATGGTTGCCATGAGCACTCGCCATCAGGTGGACCCACAGGCACCTGTCATTTCCCTGCACTGGGCTGTGTACAAATACCAACATCAAATGCCTGTTGGAACCACTTTGAACAGGAGCACTGGAACAGGCTGCCCAGGGAGGTTGTGGAGTCTCATTCTCTAGAGACTTTCAAAACCTGCTGGGATCTCTTCCTGTGTGGCCTGCCCTGGGGTGATCCTGCTCTGGAAGGGTGGGGTTGGACTTGATGATCTCTAGAGGTCCCTTCCAACCCCTACCATTCTATGATTCTATTTGGTTAAAGTGCCCATTGAGCACAAAAAAAGTGGAGGAAAGATTTTTTAAATTGGGGACACAAAAAGAAAAACTCAATCTAACCCATGCCTTTTTTATTTGCTTTTTTTTTTGCTTTTTAATTTCATTTAAGAAATAATCAGAAAAGAATGTCAGAAGTATTTCCTGCAGAAGTAAAATGGTGTTGTATTGTCAGAGCTGCATCAAAGTGACATGTGTCAGAATTCACTAAGATGGTCTACATACAAAAAATTAAGCAAGGAGCGTGAAATCTTCTTCAGAGAGCAATGGCAAAAAATGTGGGGAAAAAAAAGTAAAAAAAGAAACAAACTGTGTCAGCCTTGTAAAATTTTAGTCACCCAAGATGAGTGATTTGTTTTGATGGGCATGCAAAATATAATAATTTGAGAGAAGTAGGAGGGAAGGCAGGGTGGGGGGGAATGTCCATTATTATCTTCTTGGAAAAGGGTGGCTGAATAGATTTTGTGCCTGAGCTGGTAAATTTGTAGTACAGCTCTGCATGGCTGGAATAATATAATAAACTGACTTAAATATAAATGCCATTTAGGAACTATTCCATAGTGAACAGTTAAAATGATGGCATTCAACAGAACTGCCACAACAGAGCCTGCTGTTGCTGCTAATTTGCTGAAGTAGATCTGCTGTCTTTACTTCCTCCTCTGCTCCTGCTGCACCTCAAGGCATGCTGAGGGCTCATCCATCATGTGCTGGCTCATAACAAGGCAAGAAGAGGGAGCTCGATTGTAGTGTACAAGAAATTGAAGTGTAGGTCCAAAAGGTCACAGGAAACCATCAACTGTTTAGAATGGGTGAACTAGAAAAAAGATCTTACTGAGGAAAACACTGCATGAAGACAGTTGGTATGTTCCTCCAGAGTAGCCATGGAGGCTGCTGTTGGCAGTGGAAGCAGAGCTGCGTGCAGGCAGGGCACTCCAGAGCATGCTAAGGATAAAGGCCCAGAAGGCCACATCGCGCTTGATAAGCTTTTAATGCAGAACAATTGCAAATTGCCATTAATGCTCCAATAGAGAACTGAGATATGCAAGATTTTTCCTCTCTGTCATGTGGCATTAGGTCAAAAGAGTGGATAATAATAGTGATACATTAGTCCCACCAGAGAGCTGTACTGACATGTGACATGCACACAGGGGCGTGTTTTTGGCACCTACTCACTGACTGCCATGACCTAACTTTCACGGAGTTGCTCACACATCACACCATGCATGGCATTGAGCAGGTCCCAAACTCCAGCATGGAGCTCTGGAAATGTGCCTCACCTTCGCTTTTCTCACCGCTTTTTTGGGGGTTGGACTCGATGATCTTTGGAGTTCCCTTCCAACCTCTAACATTCTCTGATTCTGTGATTCTTTCTTGGTCTTCTCACCTGGCCTTTTATGGTAGGTAAAGGAAGCCACACCAGTCCATGCTATCAGACAATGGCTGGGCAGGTATTAAACCTCCTGGCAAGCAGTTTAACAATCTTCCTAAACTGATTCTTCACGATAAACCACCAGGCTGCAATGCAGATGATAAAGCTCCATCTGACAATGCAGTCCAGGCTTCACACCACCAGTCACGTCGATCAATATATGAACTAATGTCAGAGTCTTCTCTTACTAATGAGCTGCTGCACTGAGACATAGCCTTGCTATCAGTCAGATACCTGTAATGAGGTAGAATGAATAGCAAGACTGCTCTTCAGACACTTCCTCTCATCTGGCCACAGAGGGGCTTCGCTGTTCACTTATTTAAGTACAGACCAAGACCTTCTTCCTGGAGGTCTCTACCAGCATCACACACAGTTATTGTATCACTTCATTTACATGTTAATTGCAGCTGTTTGGAGAATTTCTGCTGGGAATGAATTGGGTTTTGGTTTTGCCTTTTTCCTTCTAATAATTTGCAATCCCAGTGCTTGAACCTAAGGGCTGTAGTCCCAGTGCTTGCATATAAGGATAGCTTAATGTACACTTCAAATGAAAGTACCTTGCCATGTCCCCAAGTTGGACACCTCCACGTGGCACTCTGCTTTCCTTAAATTATATGGCTACAAGTCATGTTTGTCCAGCCGCTCATGCTTTGATTTTTCAAGCAGCAGCTACCACACAGTGGTGTATCATATTTACACATCCCTTAATATCACTGAAGGAACCAGAGGGATGTGCTCCAGATCCATAGCTTTCCATCAATGTAACAAAGTCACAGCAATGATTTCTTTATTTTTCTTTGCTGTTATGCTACTGTAGAATGGCCTGAACTGAACAGTTAATGCCAGGCTCAGAGGTTCTGCCCAAACTGGGTCTAGGGCAGTTTGCTAAGAAGGTAATTTATAGCTGCAGTGATTGAAGAAGCACCAATAAACTGCAGGAGAGAAGGTGATGAGCAATAAGGAAAGCTCCAGCAGTTGATACAATCTCCCACACAACCTCTCTATGGTATTCTTTTCTAGTTACTAAATTAATAGCAGGGTGCTTCTGTTTCTGTACTGGGGTTAACTCTCAGCACAGACACCTTGGCTATTATTTGTTACTCCTATCAAAGTAGACATTACAGAAAAGCTGGGCTTGGGTTTGTATTGCAAACTGAGGTTGTGACTTGCATCTTTCTCATCTTCCCAAATATTTCAGTCAGGTTTTGTTTTTCTTTATCTTAAACCAACAGCTTACATCTCTCAGTGGCAGGTCTCAGCATGCAATTATTTATTCATTTCTCAGTCCATGCCACATAAAAAGGGTTATCAAGTTTGTATCTTTAAGACTAATGAGCTGTTGGTTAACACTTTTGAGGCAATCAACCAGCAGTATCACTTCTTATCAACTGACAGAGACATTGTTGCATTCAAATTTCTCCATGGGAGAACTCATACATCCTAAGTTCAGCCCCTGCTCATTTACTCTGATAGATGAGTCTGCAAGTGACAAGCACTAGGAAACCATAGATGACCTGTCCACTGGAGCACCAATATGGTGGTTCACAGGGTCTCTGACATCAGTTGATGATGTATTGGGGCAGATAGTTTAGAGGCACTCAGCAGAAGTGTTTGCATTTGTTCCCCCAAACATACATCCCCTCTCAAGCCAGTTATCAGAGCACGGCAGCTTTTCACACCGCCATCCACCACTCCTGCTGCTTGTGTAGGGACCCCAGCCAGGACTCCTCAGTGCCCTGTCAGTGCCTGGATGCTGCAGCAGTCCCTCAGGGCCAGTGGCATCTGTCTCAGGCTAAAGCTGCCCTTCAGGCTCCTCTGACTGCTGCCAAGGGACCAATAAAGCAGACTCAAGATCAGGGCAGAGCACATAATCTTCAGCAATGGCTGTACCATTATCCTTGACTAAGACACACAGAGGAAAATCTGGTGAGAGTGTAAGTCTCCCATGGCATGTCCTCTGTGAGAACCCAGAATCTTTAATTTTCACGCTTAAGCACCTACAGGGAAGTAACGTGGAAGGTGCAGAGTTTTCCTGTGCCATTAAAATATGCCTTTAAAACACATACTTTTATTTCCTGGACAGCTGAGATTTCTTGCTGTGAAATAATTTTTTGTGAAAACATTAATCCTCCACACACCTCTCATTGAATTTTTTTTTTTTTCTGTTTCCAGGATTAGCATTTCATTTGAAGTTTTCTTTTCATTAATTAAAAAAAAAAAAAAAAAAAAAAAAAAAAAGGTCTTATTTTCTTTTCAAGTTTGTCCTTGTCAGAAGGCCACTCTTTGTCACAGTGCACTTTGCAGGACCCTTGTTGGCCCACTTGGCTGTGAGAGGAAAGAATCACAGCTCTCAGGAGCAGCAGTCCCAGTCCTGCCAGTTTGGCACACATGTGACCCACAAGTCTTTGCGCTGGGTGCTCACCAATAGCTCCTACTGGAGAGCGATGCTGGAGGCACCACAAGAAGTACAGGAGAGAGTTGGCCCCTCTCTGGGACAGGCAGTGCAGAGGGTGCTGCCTGCACACCTTCCCTGCTAGTAGATATCACAGCTCAGCCACTGGCTGGCCATTAGCAGAACAGTCATGTCTGCATACAGGCAGCCACCACAGCACCTCTTCACCTCAGGGAGAAGCTTAAGGACCTCTATTTTTGCAGCCTGGTCTAAGCATCCCACCAACACAGAGGACAAGCATAACCCCTCTGCGGCAAGCACAGCTTTCCTTCACATGGCATGGCAGCCCCTCAGGACGCACAGAATCAAAGCTGCATCTTCTCCTTCATGCACATCCTGCTCCCAGGGCTCTGCTCACAGGCTGTTGCAAGCAGAAGTTTGTATAATCCTGGGCTGCATCTGAGAGAGGGATTCTACTACCTGGACTGCAGCTGCCATTCCCTAACGGTACAGAAAAGCACTGGTGGGAAAGCATGGCAATTCTGAAGGTAGCGTAAATAAAATAAATCCACAGGGCTACAGGGTGCTAATGTTCCACCTGAGATTTAGAAGCAAACTGTGAAATATTAAAAGCACCCTAGTGAAGGCATTGCTAATTAAAAGGATAAAATGTTCCTGTAGAGAACAAATTATTTAAAACATAAATTATTTCTTATTAGTATAATAGTGTCTAATTAAATGTTGAAAGAATTAGATAGCAGTTTACACTGTAAAATGATCTGCTAAACACGTTCCCGTTAACATCAATACAGTTATTGACAAGCAGACCCAATTTTGTTTTACTGAGAGAGCAGACAATAACAAGTTTTACTACTGCTATCTTATTTTACAAGCATTAATGAACAATTAACCAACACTAGCACTCTTTCCGTCCGTAATCCTGTAGTAGGATCACTAATCTCCACCACTAGCAGCTAATGATGAAGGTCTCTTAAGCTTTACTTCTTATCTCAGCCAGTTCTTAATACTTGCATAAGTATGCTTTCTGAGCAGGGCGGCCCCCCATTGCTCTGCGACTTGAATACAAAAGACTGGTGAAATTTTTGAAGGGTTTTCTGTTCAATAACACTTCTATACTTATGTTTGCCTTCCTGCAACAACAAACACAAGTGATCAGCAGAGGACTAGCAAGGTCACTAAGGGCTCTGTGTTTCCATACTTGTTCTAATACTTATAAGAATGTATTCATGCCCTATTATATATATTCCCTGGCTGCTCAGGCAGAAGCTCTAAACTAAACTAAACTGAAATGAAATAAAGAGGGAGAAAAAAAACCAGAAGACTAAAACAGTATTTACTTCAAGAACAAGTTTGCCGTTTGTATCGAACAAAAGGAAGTTGGAAAGTGGCTGCCATTAAAAATACATGCAAGATAAACTGAAATTTTTATAGTACACAATACACATGACATTTTCTAACTCCTCTTTTAAAGTGTTCCTGTGCATACCGTACACACAAGATATGTGTACTGGGATGGCAGCAAACTTGCCATTCTGTTAAGCTTTTCTGGAATAGCTAAGCCAAGCAAGGCAGCAACATCTTTCCAGCCAGCAAGATGTAAGCACAAGTGTCCTGACTCCCATCAAGAGAAAGTCCTCTGTAGTCAGGGCAGTCACCCCAGTACTAAAATAGGCTGCAATTAAAATTGAAACACACGGGCCTTCATCTCCTTCAAGGATATCTTTTGCTTTCAGGAGAAGTAGATGAGCTTAAGCAAGGGTAATGCATTTCCCCCCCATCCATTTTATTTATTACATGCACAGTGCTTGAACGTGGTGGTCCTGATCCAGCCAGGACTCAGAACAACTCAGGGGTAGTTGCCTGGCCCAAGTGAAAGCCTTAACACAACTACTCTCTAACTGGGTCCAAACATCTACTACAGCTGCTGAGATGGCTGGAGACAGAGAACAACAGGTGAATAGCAAAAGGCTGGTTCCAGTCAGGGAGGTGATACAGGCCCGTTAATAGCCACTTGCATTAAGCTGCACGGCTGATGGATGAACACCAAGTTGCCTCATTGTACCTGGAGAAGGAGATACATTCTCAGCTTGCAACAGGTTACCAGGAGCTGAGAACAAATGTATCTACAAAGTATACACCCAGAAACATTTTAGCAATAACTAGTATGAGGAAATGTGCTGCATAAGCAGCTAGAAATTGAGACTTAATGTTTCTGGTGCAATCAAAAGCTGGCTTCTTGTATGCTCTGTTCCAAGAGAACTCCTAGTCTAAGGCATACAAAGAAGCTGAATTCACCTGGCACCAATGGCTGAGAGATGTCTTGGAAAAAACTCCTACTGAGTATCTCAGACACTAATTGGCCCCTACACCGATGCGGTCTGGTTTTTTGGTGTGTTTGTACAATGCATATCACAGTGCTGACCTTTTCCTTCATCAGAATTCCTCAGCACAGGCAACAAATAGCATTAATTAGAGGAAAACCCCAACTTGTTCTGTACCTCTGCAGGGGTAAGTACCATCTGTACTAAGCCTCACTTCTACCACATTGTCTCCTTTTTCTGTGACTACCCAGCATGGCCCAGGTGGCTGCAGCAGTTGGCAGGTGTGCGAAAGGACAGGAGTTCCTGCTTGGGCCAGCCCCTCCACTCGGATGCTCAGAGGGGTGGCTCTCAGGCTGGGACACAGAGGCAGACTTGCCAACCTTACCTGAAAAGTACTGTTGAGATCCTGAAGTAGCTTGGGTGCATGTGGTGGAAGGTGTGGGGATAAAGGGAAGAGAGGTTCTGGGACTACCTGCAGTCTTTATTTATTCAAGTAACACATCTATTTAAGTTGAGAGGAATTTTGCCAAAGCGAAGCCAGCCAAGATATCAGAAGCAAGCCTTATCAAATTTAGTCAGTGAAGAAATTGCTTATGGACAAATCACCAACCATTAGTGAGAAAAGAAGGAATATTTTTATTTGTTTCACCCAGCCTTTCCATTTTTAAGCCTTTACTGTTTGGCTTCATATCTGATGTATGGAGACTTCCTTGATGTGACAGTCACCCGCAGTGTGGGTGGATAGCTCATTCCCACTCCCCTTTGCAGGCTTCAAATCTCAGCAATGACTCCAGGTGACAATGGCAGGATTAGAAAATGGGGAAGAGGAGGTGTATGGAGTTAAATTCAGCTTAACACATTATAGGGACTCCCATTACAACGGCTACAAAGGATACAGTTTGGTGTGTTCATTGGGATTGCCTGTAAATTTGACCAAGAGACACATCTGTTACCCTGACTGCATAGCAGTACTTGAGCCATCTTCAGCCAAGCTCAATTGTACCAGTAGCAGAGAGAAGCAATTTAACTGTATTAACACACTCTGCTATATTTCTATACTAAAAGGGCAAATTACCCAGGGCAGAGGTCTGAAGTAACACAGTCAAATCCATTCCAGTACTTGACATAATATCTAGGGCCACATTTTTCCTGCATTGTGTAACATGCCATCAATATACAAGGGAAGCTGTTTGGAGGGGAAGCAGCAGTTCAGTTCTGGAACACCTCTCTCTCATGAATTCTCTTTTGCAAATACCTGTTGGGAATCCAGGGATACTTTCCTGGAAAAGTCACACAATTGTCAACAGCTTGCAAGACTGTTTGTTAAGAGAAGGATTAACAAGAAAACAAAAATCTGATTCTGTGAAGCATATTCTGGGGAGTGGACCGAGGGTGGCCTGTTTGTCATTACTCTGTGCCTCCTGCTCATTTGCACAGCTGTCAACCCCAGGGCTGTTGGGAACGGCTGGAATGGCAATATAGTGATGGGCTGCTGCAGTAGACAAGCGTAAGCACAACCTGGTCAAATGGTTTCTTGAATCGAGCACAGAGACTAGTAACTCTCTTCCTTTAACTGCTTTCAAAATACTCTTTTACTTCCATTTAATTTTTGTGTTTAACCAGAGGGATGACATCTTTACTTATACCTGCTGTACAAAGAAAACATCAGTGTTTAGTGCATTGTTTCCATTTTTATGATATGATAAAGGGGAAGATAGAAGCTAATTAACAATACTGTTTCCAATCTAGCAAAAGAGCTTGTCTGTGAGGATAGTGCTTTGAATTAACCAGGATGAAGCCAAAACCTTGGTTCAACATTTCCACTTTCTAGATATTGGATGTACTTCTCCACCCCCACCCAGCTCACATATTCATTACCCAAATTGCCTATCCTCAAAGTGATAATATAGTGTGGTACAACATGCCCCGACAGGACACAAATTGACTCTGTGCCTAGATACTACACAGACAGTGTAAAGCAAATATCTCACTCTATTATCTGTTGTCTCTATGAATCAACAGATTACATGGTTCACTGGGTAGCTGAATAACTTTTACACAGTTTGCTCATATCTATTTACACATATTCTACAAAAAATACATTAACACCAAAGAACAAACGTAACAAAAAGTACACCTGCAGAATCCAGATAAATTACATATGTGAAAAAACCACAATAAACAGTCATGCTTAGATTTCATATACAATATCTGTAGATACGAGACTTTTCTCTAGTGACAGAAACCTCAGACCAACAGTCCTGTGGAAGGACCTAAAAACCTTAAGGGGAACCTTTAATTTGTGACAAATTATGTTTGTAGATGAGATTATGCAACACATTTTAAAGAGCCTTTAGTGTTCCACAGAGTAGGGCTGTAACCACAGAGGGTGCTTCAGCAATGATCTCCATGCAGAGGCACCTCCACCCACCTCTGAGCTATGCCTGTTCAGAGCCCCACATCTCTTGCCTTCCCTGTGGTTCCTAGACACCATTTTGTACAACACCCTGGGTTTTTGGATGAGAAAGCATTGTGCCATGGCCTCCCTTTTCATACCTTGTGTGGCAATGTAGTGAGTGGAGCAGTTTGCCCCATATCACCCTAAAAGAGAACAGAGATGCAGCCCATTGGTTAACCCAGGATTTTCCCATGGCTCTAAAATTGCATATGGATACCATGCTGTCTGGATCACTTGTCCTGGTTTGTCAGCTCCTTCCAATGACACAGTCAAGAAATAAAAGTGAAGGTTGTATAGGAGAAAAACAGAAGATGTTTATGCTTTGCAGTGCTGCTCCCTACAAAACCCAGAATGTTAAATTTCCTCCCGCATACGCACACACATACATACACGCTTTGTATGTGCCTATATAGACACACACATACACAAACATACAGACACAGAGCGGCCTCTCCCAACAAGCTTCCCTATCCAGTATCTTCAGCAATTCTCCACATTCTTCTCCACCCAGCTCTATAACACACCAGTGTTTGCACTGGTGCATTACAAGCTCTTATCTCTTTTCCTCTTCCCCTGTTGCCCACAGCCAACTCTTCTCCCTCCCAGATACCATTTAAACATATTCTCTGATCAGGTCAGACCTCTACCGTTACCCTGTCTCACTCTGTAGAGTACCTTTTCCAGGCAATCACTGACTTGTCCTTAGTGGCACTAGAAGCTTCTGTGTTCAGCTCTTGCCCTAATGCCTGGCTTCTGCATCTCTGATAGACCTTCCTCTAGCAGTGGAAGCAGCTCTCTTCAGCAGAGATACAGGCAGTTAGAACTGTGGTCCACGTAAGCATCGAGTGCCTCTTTCCTTTTTTTAAAAGGTACGTTTGTCTTGAATTTCTGGGCCAGTAATTTCAAACCTCCTACTATAATGAAGCAAAGTACTTTTAAAATGTACTGTACCACGTGGAAATTAAATGGTAGTATCATAAACTTGCAGCTATTCATCCAATTATATTAAACAGAATGGCAACATCAATTTATTTTAAGATTAAACAGAAGGATTCATTTAACTATATTTAGTAGTGTGCAGTACTTGTTTGCAGGTATGAAATAAATAGTTGTGAAAAAAGGCTTTTCAGTGCTAATTAAGTAGCAGATGAACAGTCAAAAATTGCCAGATACTGGATTTTTAAAAGAGCATGGGGCAAGGGGGATTTCTGGTGCTCTGAGTTAGTTAATAATATTTAATTTGAAAAGGAAGATTTGTTAAAACTGATAGATTTTCCTCTGTAAACTATGTCTGCTTCTCTGGGCAACAAATCCTACATGCTTTTGGTAATGGAAGATGCTGTTGTAACAGCCTTTTGTGCATCCTGATTGAAAATTCAGCTACATAACCCTCACTGAACTGTTTATCTTATGTACTTATTTAACTAACATTCAAACTGACAAGTCTCCTATTTCTGGGCTTTCTTTTTATACTTTAATGTATGCCTTATCAGATGAAGCTCAGATACTACCAAACTTTGCATGTTTTTGATTTTGCACATAAACTGAAGGGCAGAATTCCAGTCTATGTCCTCAGTCATTCAATTTTTCAAGATCTTTGAACAAGACTTCAAACCCTGCAAAAATACAACCCAAATACAGACTTGCTTCTCTGTCTGTACAAATATGTGAAAGAAACTGGTATGTCAAGTTTCAGTGTAGGCAAGCCTAATTGAAGCTTTAACTACATTCGAAACAAGAGGCAGGCAGCACTACCAAGCTGCTTTATTCAAGGGCAGAAAGACATTCAGGAATAGAGCTGTTCGAATTATTCATTACAAATAAATTATCCAATTAATATAGGCATTTTTTTTCCTGATCATTAATAATTCACAAGCCGCTCCTGATGGTGGTGGATGTGTGCATCAGCCCTGATCCTGACAACACTTAGACACGTGTTTAGCTTTTCATATTCCCCATAATCCCACTGAACTCCATCAGTTTTCTCTGTGTGTTGCAGGTGAGCCTATGGAGAATTTGTGAACAGTTTGTTTCCCTGGGTAGTTTTTTAAGGAGTAATCACTTACTTGAGTCATGCAATATTGTGCCTGCACCTAATTGGATGAATGACAGCTCTCTAAGAGAAGACTGAATAGCAAAAGATGAATGTTCTTGTTCAAGTCTTTTTTTCACACAAAGAGATTTTATTTGAATAAAGCAGCAGTTTCACATTTGTGTGAACAAAACCAAATACTGATGTGAATGTTTATAATAGTGAATAAAGGAGGATATACCCTACATGAATACAGCCCACAGGAATGAAGGGCTCTGAGTGCTGTTTGGCCATAGGTACCTTATAAACAATTAGGGTGGAGGTGCCGTTGCCATGTATTGGAAAGCACTGTGGACTCTGGTTTGTTTTTTTTTTAAATGGAAGACATTCCAAGAAGACTGCTGTGTAATTTAGCCTCCTGGCCTATGCGTATATTTTAAATTTTGCCTTCCTAAACCATCTTATGCCACTTCTGCACAGAAACCCTTGCACTTCCAAGGTACTTCAACCAAAAGAAAATCTCACCTGGCTTGTTCTGTAGCAATTCAAGAAAGCCATGAGCTGTCTATTTCCTGTCATGCCTATGTTCTTTACATAAATCTTCACTCCTGTTGTAATGGTTACAGTTTCCGGTGATTTAAGGATATCTTATTATGAAGTACTTCTGAAAGAAGAAAATAATTATTATTTATCCAATTTATAATGAGCTTTCTCATGTGCTGGTTCCTGTTTCTCCACAGGTTCAGTTTTCTTGTACCTCAGTTAACACTCTCTCAGATATAATCAAATATTGCAGCAAGTCCCCTGTAAATAAGATGTAATTAAATGTAACAGTTCTCATTGATGGTTTAAACAATTATGCAAATCCAGAGCTCTGTTGACAGCTAGGTATAATGCCTTGCAAACTTTCAATTACCTGCTGTCCACCAACTGCTGTCTCACTCAAATCAGCATAAATTGCAGATCACTTAGGTTCTTTTCAGAGAGACCCAGTCAAACATGGCATGATCCCAGAGTCTGACATAACAAAACATGATAGCTAAAACACAAAGGGAAGAGGGCTTATTTTTGTATCTGATATCTGACAACAACTTGAATATAGTGAGTATTTGATTCAATTTTGTGTGTCAGATGGCAGTGGAGCAGACAATAAGGTGTCCACAGTATTTATGAACAGGCAAACATCACAGTTCACTGACGAGGCAAAATAATTTTAGGTAGCACTGAACCTGTCTGCTTGCATTAGGTTGGGGCAGATTTCTAGATTGGCTAGAAAAGCTGCTTGCTTTTTTTTTTCCCCCAATAACAAAAAGCTGATAACCACTCTCACAAAACTTAGGACAACTTTGGCCACTAAGTCTTTTGTCACCTTCTCACCTAATTGTTCTTTTAGCAGAGCCACTTTCATTTGCACTCAGCACAACACAGTATCTACTGAGCTGGATTTCAATCATTTAATGCACTGTCCATGTAGCATGGGAAAAGAAATGTTATCCCTAAGGTGACAAGGAGGAATAGCCTACTGGAGTTTCAAATCAAGTGGCTCTGGACTGTGCCAGGGAGGTTCTAACTCATACTCCATGACAAGTATACTCAGATACCAGCACGTCCAGTCTTTCTCTCAAAAAAAGCTTTTTATTTTAGTCATTGCTCCACCAGGTATCAATTAGGAAGAATATTAACATGATTTCTACTGCACTATTAGGAGAAGTATTTCCACTAGAATTTTCTTCAGTCTGCCAGAAGAAGCTGCCACAGCACACACCACAAAAGCCACACTGCCAATGCTCCACTATTGCAGTGCCTGCATTTGTGGACAGACCTGGATGCTCCCTTTAGTTGCACAGTGATAAGTATTTCCAGGAAGACCAAAAGTGATAGAGATTTACACACCTGTGGTGAGTGTGATACTCTAACCAATTCAGTGCTCCTACATCAATGCAAAATCCAAATATAAATGAGGAACTGACAGTTCCTTTCCTCGATTGAAAGCAGTAGATCTGCTAATTTTGTGTGTTTTGTGTTTTTGCAGTCATGTTTGATCAGGTTATTTAGGTGTTTGGGGGGGGTTTAGGTGTTTTTTTTGTTATGGGTACAGTTGGACTCAGTGATCTAGGAGGTCCTTTCCAACCATGGATATTCTGTGATTCTGTAATCTAAAGGTACCTTGAAATTACTAATTCAGGAGGTTGGACGTTACTGGTCTTCCAATGCAAAACTCTCTACATTCCCATTATTCTGGGGAATGAAGAATTTAGGAAACCAAGTGTCATTGTCAACTGTGTAGCCACTAATACGGTGACACAGTTTGATGTGACCCAAAGGCTTTGCACAGCTTGGAAAAGGCCAATAACACCATATCTGCTTTAGCCTCCATGCAGCCCTTCCCATGGAGGGTCACATTGCTTGGTGATTTGCAAAGAGGAGTAGCGAGGCTCTCCTTGCTCACCAAGGAAATTTTGCCTCCAAGTGGGTAAAGACACCTTGTTCATCATCTCAGGCTGCTAACAGGGCAAGGGAAAGACACTGACCCTCTGTTAAGAGGAGGAGCCATGGGGAGTCTCAAGCCAGGCCTGGCTGCAGCTTCTCTGCCCACTGAGCAGAGTGGGCCATCACTGCCCTGAAACCCAGTCCTGCCCTCACACTGCAGCCTTTGCTAAGGGACTCTTGGAAAAGTAGCCTGCCTCATGCTAGGGTGATATGTCAATCAGATGTTGTTTTTTTTTTTTTTGGGGGGGGGGGGGGGGGGT
>JANIJG010020751.1:0-27875 GCA_024611175.1 Megaceryle torquata
AGAGTGTATCTGTAATTCATGATCTGGTAGACTTATCTCAGGGATATTATGAGAATGAAAGCTGACTAACTGTTCAGGGAAGAGGTATTTTTATTTTGATGGCTTAAAAATTAAAGCAAACAAGCAAAACCAACCAGCTTTTGAATACCTGAATAAATATTTGGGAGAAAAATTGTTTGCCAGAATATAACAGCTTTCTCAGGTGGATGGCTGAAGGAGCTTCAAGTCTAAGCCTAAGACATCTAAAGAAACCACAGAATAAGACAAGTGATATTTTAAATGCAAAGAGCAAGTGGCAAAAAAAGTCCCAAACACCTCCTTCTCTCATTTTGAAGTTTTCAGGCCTTTAGGAATTTAATAAATATGTAAATAAATATAGAGAAATAAATTCTTTAAAATAATAATAATAAAAAAGAGGGCACAGAACTGGAAAGGTCACCTTTGATGTATTTTACCATGAAAGTCAATGTTATATAAATTAGACTGATAGATACTATTTATGGTAGTAAATACTAACTAAATACGTTGAACAAATCTTTTTGTATGAAATTAGTCAGGCTGCCACTGTTTGCTGTAAGTGAAATGACTCTGAGTTACAACTTCTTTTCCCCTCACTAGTCATACAGAGAGCTTTGCAGTTTCTGTGCTACTGAACATGGAGAGGGTAGAAAACATCTTTTTTCTTTTTTTTATTTTCTTTTCTTTTTTTCTGCTGTTGATGACTAGTGATTACTCTGACTTAAATAATCATTCCATTTCTTTGTGTAGGAGGGCTTTGTTTTTCATTTTATCAGGTCCTGATCTTGCCACTGTGTCTTGCTTTATAAAAGCTGACTTTGATAAAGGGTCAGCATTTACATGTGTGTGACAGGGTGTGAGGGAGATGCACAAGGCTGAGTTGGAAGGAAGGGCCAGGAAGGTTGCTGGGCAGACTCTGTCTGGCAACACAGACTAGGGTTGTTCTCCCTTCCTAGGAAACAAGATAAGTCATAAAGTCACACCCTGTCCTTCAGTTCCAGACAGAAAACAAATTCTAGATAGCCACTGCTGCTCTCTTAACTCTGTGTATCTTGTTAATACTGTGTCTGTATGTCCTCTTGCGAATGTTTTTCAATTGCCTGAACATAGCTAGCAAATTTAATTGATTTGACATCCTGAGGCACTTAAGAGAGGTATAAAAAACTAGATCATTTTTGCTCAAACTAATTCCTATATCTGAAACCATTCTGCATTCGTTGTTTGAGATTATGAAGTATTCTACTAGTGCTTTGTGATGGGCTGATTTTGTGCCCGATTTGTATGTGTGTAGACTCAGTGCTTTGTTTTAACCGTGTATTGCAAGCCCTCTGCCGCTTTTGGAGTAGCTATGGGCTAATACTGGAAAGCATCTCCCCACTTACAGATTTGTGCTTTGGGAGCAAGAACGTGTGCTTGCTGTCCTTGCTGAGGAGAACTGCAAGTGACACAGGTACTGTGTCGTCAGTGAAGCCACAGGTAACTCACATGTTGTTTCCATAGTTGAGAAGGTTACACAGCCTTTGCACAAGCTGTTGGTTTATAAATACTGTGGGGAACATGTCTGTCAGAACTTCTTTATGAGAGAGCGAGCAACCACGAGAAAACGTTGAGGAGAACGTAAAATGCAAGAGGAGAGTCCCGAGTCTTTACAGCCTCGGCTCTTCCCCACATTGTTGCTACTTTCTTTTAGGAAATGGATGAGGCAGTGATAATTTTTCTGTACTGGTTTACTTAAAATTCAGGGCTAAGTTCCAGGCAAGATTAGGAATACAGTTTTGATTTGAATTTGAGCAAGCTGCTGTCACTAGAGCTGCTTTTGATTACTCCAGCACAGCCTTTCAGGTCTGTGGTTCTGATGGACGCTGCCACTAAACTGGGTAAGACAACCTTGCAAAATTAATGTAGAAGGACAGCAATGCCTTCTTTGTGTGAAATTTGTCATGCCAGCATGCCTAGCTGTAAAATCTCTATTGCTAAGGGAAAATAAAAATATTTGAAAAGAAAGCCATGTTCTGAAGCAAGTCCTGTGGTGTGTACCGTGTTGGGATGCTGTCAAGCCTGGTAGCTAGAAAGCCTGTCCTTGCTTATGCCATGCTAGGTACTCATTGATAGGCGGGAATTCCAGGTCTCTCATGTCAAGAAGCTTGGGAACAACAGTAGGGTACTGTGGGTTTAGTTCAGTTGGTCCTTCTTGGCCTTAAGCGACATCATCATCATCCTGGGTTTGTAATGATCGAATGATCACTAATGTGTATTTTCCACAGAGTACAGAGGCTGTCCATTTTCTCCAAGGGAAAATGCCTTCACTTATTTTTAACTCCTGCCTCAAGGAACCTCAATATTCTACAGAGAAATTTTTGTGGCTTGTTTTTTTTTTTTCCTTAGCCAGCTCATAGTGATGAAAACCCTGTCTTTGTAACCAGACAGAGTTCATGTTCTGGTCTTTGTCACTGCTTTTCTAGTGCAAGCCCAGGTGAGGCTGTGTGAAGCTCCTGTGAAAGGCCTGCATGGAGTATGGAGAGACTCAGTTGCCCCAATTTCATCCCAGTAGCATTGCTGCTGCAGTCGTAATTGCAATATGTAATTAAGGTAATATGGAGCTGTATTACTCACATGTGCCATTTTTTCATTAGAGATGTATGATTGTGTTTAAATTCTCAGGTGACATAATCCAATATAGCCACTGAGGCAAAAATGCCAATGTAATCATAAAGACTTTTATGCTTGGTTCACTGAACTTGACATCATTTCACTCTAACTTGCCTTTCAATCTAATCAGTCTGTACTAGAATTTAAATTCAGCATTTTGTTTATATATTGCCATGCTTTCTGTCTGGAACATAAGACACTGGTCTGTTGTTTCCCCTCACGAACAATGTGATGGTAAGCAGTAAAGAGCTCAGTGACAGGAAGAGATTGTTGAATGGCTGAGGAAAGTGTCTACAAAAACTCTATGACTTTCATATGTGGGTATCTACAGCTGATCTCTATGCCCGGGGGTGTTCAGAATTGCTTTTTGTTCTCCTCTTCCTTCACTAGTAAGGTCTGAACCAGAATCCCTGGTCTGAGCATTCTTTAAGATGGTATATATATGGTATTTTTAAAAAAATGAGATAAAAAAAGGATGGCTTAGGCTCAGATGGTCAGATTCAAATTAGGTTATTAGTTATTGATTTTTTTCAGGCATTTAAAATGATTTATCGAGTACTTTCTATGATTAAATATGGTCTTTTTCCCCTTTCCAACCTCCCCATTAACCTGCTTGGAAAAGGAGAAGTGAAGAATTGTTTTTGTGACAGTACTGGGGTGTTCTAGCGCAGGATTATTATTTCTCTGGAAGGCAACAGAAGAAATTTTCAGAGGAAAGCATAAGATCGTTATTTCTAAAAGCTCTGAACCAAAGAAGGAAAAAAAATACAATAAAGATTCAAAATGTATCATATTTTAGGCTGTCTGAAAAAAAAAGCAAAACTTCACCTTTAAAGCCAAAATTCTTGAGCTGAGCGAGCTGTCCTGATTTCTGAACGTTTAGCTGTAGCCCTGGTTTCAAGGTGGTCATCTTCTACGATAGCCACATTCTGCAATTTGAAGCCCAGAAATCTCTCATGCCACAGAAATCTTAATTCAGAGTTCATTGTTTTAACTCTTTATGTAAAAACTCTTATAACTCTTATATATAAGTTATAGTGCAAGTCCTAACAATGAGTAATGCTCTCAGTGGCTGTTACAAGGTGCAAAAATCATCCATAAAATTTCTCCAATAATGATAAAATGTGTGTCAGATCCAGGCTGCCTGGGACCTGTGATTGAAATTTCTGTCTCCAAATATTCTGCATGTAATTTGTCCTTTAAACTATTACAGTTGTTTTTTTCTTATCCACAGACTTTAAGTCAAAATTCCCTGTCTCTGTAATTCTTTGCTGGTAGGAAGGGTCCTGTGTGTGTTCGTAGCTATTCTGAAATTTTATCTAAAGCAATATTTAGTAATGACTGAATTTCTTGCTGGTTTTTGCTATTGTCCTTGGGCAATATAAATAATATTAAAAAAAAATAAACTTGGGCACTCCATTTTACAGAAAAGCTCATCTATCCTGGTTTAGCATATAACCATCTGCTTATTTTTCTCTTTTCTCAGTCTTGTTCTGGTTTCTTTTTCAGACAGGCTTTTCAGTCTTAGTCATTGCTCTGATGCATCTGAAATGCAGGTCACCGATGAATAGGTCCTGCTAACAATTTGCATGCATGCAGGTACTGGGCTTTGGCATAAAATATCCCCACACTTCCTATTAGACATGTTCTGGTCCAAAGTGGCGTGTGTTGTCTGGTGGACTGTCACGTATATTTCATAGGTGGTAACAGAGAAAGCCTGTGGTCTAATGTTTAGAGAAAGGAGCTCTGAATCAGTGTCTTGTTCTGGTAGCTGCTTTGTCAGAGTCTGTCACGTCGGGCAAATTCCTTCATTCCTCTACCTCATGGTTCATGAGCAAGAACTGCTGTGACAGGTGGGTGATGCAAGCAGCGACGGTCACAGGGAGACATTGCAGTTGCTCACCGTTGTTCTGCCTGAATAGCATCTCCCCAGCTGCCCAGACTGCCTGGCACCCCTTGATAATCCATGTTCCTATTCATGTCTGCCCACCGCTTTACACCTACCTTAATTCTCGTGTGAAATGGGGAGGGATGCTATTTATCCCACCAAATCAACCCCTGCACATGTAGCATGAGTTGAAACATTCTTTGATGGTGTGCCGTGGAGTATTCAGTGATGAGATGGTGCACCAGGACACCACGAGGAGAGAGATGGGTCTGTGTCCTAGAGAAGGGGGTCAGGTGTGGGGAACAGGCTATGGTGGGGTGTATTTCAGGTGACTTTACAACAGTTTCCATCTGTTAATATTGGTCCTTCAGTTTCAATGTAACTCCACGTAGCTCTTCTAGCAGGTATGTTAGGCTTCATTTTCAGACATTCAGAAAAACTTGTGAAGTAGAACTAAAATAGGAAAGCATTATTTACCACCTCTCATTATACTGTGTGCTGCTGATCAGATATTTTTTCTCGTTTCTCCTCTCTGCTCACAGATAAAAGGAGAGTATCTGTACATAGTGCACCGGGAAGTTGTGAGGGTTAATGACACATCCCACAGTGCTCAGAATGTTACAGAGTTTTTGAAACGGCTTTTGTCTTTAAATACAGATTCTGCATTTCTGATCTAAGCTATTTTGAAAAACATCCATTTGCATCTAAGTCATGCACTCCAAGAGCTTTATGTGACTTGCTACAAAGTTTATTGCAAAAGCGGTGGAATGACTTCTGCCACCAGTGAAGTTGCTTGGACAGTAGAAAGGGCAAAGCTTGCGCTGTTTTCAAATGAGTAGGGCCAAAATTCTGCCCACTTTGCTTGGGCCTGCTATTTTTTGGTGAAATGAAAAATAAATTTTGAAAGTGTTTTTAGTGAAAGATAAATTTATAGGAATTGTTGCATTTGATACTTTCCCTTTTTAAGTAGAAACAATATGAAGGCTTTAATTTAGCACAGAATAAATCTGTTTTGTTGCATTGATTGTATAAAGCTAGACTGCTCTGCTCTACATTTGCCTTTAAACTGTTTATATTACCTAAAATGTCATTCCAGAGGAGAGTTTGGCTTAGGACTACAATGAAAGCCATTTTATTCCATGTATGGACCTCGTCTCTTAAAGCTATTTTAGTGAGTAGATAGAAAATATTTTTTAGTGAGCCATAATTTCATTTGTGTTTGTGTGCATTGGCCAGGTTAACGAGGGAGCTACACTGTTCTGCAATTCTGATCTGCATTGTTTCACAGAAGAGACAGGAATTTTCAGGTGCAGGCAGGGGTTGTGCTTTTAAATGCTTTATTTAAAACCACATCTTGAAATCACTGTTCTCAGTTTAGCTACTGAAAAATTAAACCCTTCTGTGCTTAGAAGATGCTCTGTTAAAAACAAAACAAAACAGAAAAACAAACAAAAAAAACCCCAACCAAAAGTGACATCCCCTGTTGGTGTTAATCAACATTGCCTTTAACAGAACCAAGCCATTTTTAAACCATTGCAGGTTCTGGTTCCAGCTTTCACATCTCAGCCTTCAGAAATTTATTAATTTCTCTTGTTAGAACACAGTGACACAGTGATAGGTAGGTGAAGAAGATCTGCTGGTTCAGCAGTGGAATCAAAAATCTTTGTTTACACTTTTTTCCTCGGGATTATGTTGTGGCAGTTCTGCAGAAGCCTGGTGTAAGGATATGGTATAGAAATGTGTTGCTCTGGGAATGACAGATGGGTATTTGCTCATGGCACAGCTTCCCATAGGGGGGAATCCCTAAAGGGTGGTAAGGAAAATGTATTTGTTTGTCATTTTGCCATGCTAAAGAAATAATTTTGAGAATAATTTTTGTGACACCAAACACTGCTGCTTGTTCAGAAGACTCCCATGTAATAATTGATACAATGTGATCTTCGTTATAAAGTGGTGTGTATATATGTAACACTAGATACCATTAGAAATAGTAGCCTTTTATGCCTTTTTTTTTTTTTTTGGCATCTTTTACTACTTTGGAAGTGCAGAACCTGTATCTTCTCCTACTGTAATTAGCAAACAGTCATTGGCTGTGCAGTTTCCTCCACATTCTATAAAGTCCTTTATTCCTTTTCCAGGGGATTTATCTCTGGAATTAAAGGGCAAATTTCACCTCTGAGAAGACAAGCAGCCTTTGCATTGAGAATACCAATTGCTGTCATCCATTGCTATAATCTTTATACTTTAAGTGACGTGGAGCCAGGTTTGCAAAGGTATTTATTTGCTTAAGAGCCATTAGACTCTAAATGGGATTTTAGAATTGCCTAAGTAAATTAAACTCCTAATTCACACTGTAGATCTGATTAGGAGTCTTTGTGTATCTCTGGGTGCCTAAATACCTTTGTGTAGCTGCCTGCTGGATACAAGGAACTAGTATGAGAGCGTCCCTGAAGGCCACAAAAGAACACAATAGTTTTGGATAGATTTTTGAAATGAGTAGTATTGAAATTACTGAAGAAGAGGTGAAAGGCTCTGAATTTGTTATTGGTTTTTGACACTTAAAGCACTATAAGTCATCAGCTTGAGTGAGTCCACATTGTAGGCTGGAGTGGATGTGGGGCTTACAGGATGTGAATGCAGCTTGTGCCACTTCCAGCACCAGCTGTGCTACAGCCTGAAGCTATTTCACGCATGTTTTATTGACACAAATAAAGACTTAGAGATTTCTCTTGTTAGAGACATCCATGGTAGATACTTCATCGACTTGAACTCTGTTGTCTCCTCGGAATATTGTAATTCTTTGGATTGCTTTCATTCAGCTTTGAGGAGCTCTTGCAAAAGTTTGTCTTTCAGGCACCATGTTCAATAGGCAGTTATTTAGGAACTTCTGTTTGATTCCAAATAAATTTCTTGAAAATATTTTAAACTTATCCTTTAAACTTATTAGTTACCTTGCTTCTAGTAGAGAAATGACAAAACATGAACACACTTCAGAAGTTGCAGGACTGGGCTCTGAAAATCCTGAATAGGTCTCAAAAAATTCACTTGTGCAGTAGTCTGGTTTTTAGATATTTGGGGTTAATATGTTCGTTATCAATTTTATATGCCTCAGAGAATTGTTATGAAGTTCTTAACAGTCAATGTGAGAAGGTTCTTGCACAAGAGAGAACTTTCTTTTGAAGCATGTGGCTGAATTCAGCTAAGCTGTAAGTTGATCCAGCTCATCTGTCTCTGACTTTGGTATTATGCCCACACATCAGAGTTGAAACTCATACAGATTACGCGGGTTGAGAATTTTATGACCTACCTGGGATATCACTATATTCAAATGCCAGTGATAGGTGTGCAATATAGACATGTTTACCCTCATCCATTGATGGTGTAAGGAGTCAGGCTTTTTTTGAATTTTAGGTAAAATGCTTATTATGGTCTTCAACTAAAATGGCGTAGTAGTCACAACACCAAAGTTGGGCACATGTAATGGGCAGTTGGAACAATGCCATTTGTCTCAAGGCTGCTGAACAAGTTTGAGAGAGACTGATCTGTCGCAGATTTGTGTATGACCATTCAACAAGGTTGTTTAAGGTGAGCAGTGAGTTAATTCCAAGGGGAAAATTTAGGGTGGGCTGTCTTACATCTTTGAGAATCAACTGTGGCCATGTTTTTTCATTCTCTGTTAAGGCTTCTTCAAAGATGAATGTAAAACTATTCCTCAGAAACACTGTTGGGAGGTATTTTTCTTTATTTACTTTTAAATGTCAAATATTTGGTTTTCCTCTGTAACCCTTGGAAATTATTTCATTGTTAAATACACCTCAAATTTACTGGATACTTAAGAACACTCTTATAATTAGAAAAGGTTAAGGTAGAGAAGAGAATGAAACCTTTACTAATATACAACAATGTCAAGCTAGAGTGGCCCTTAGTAAAAAAGGGTGGCTTTATAGACCGCAGGAGCTGGACCACATTGTAGAGCTTTGTGTATCATCTGAGCTGACAGGCAAAACCTTTTCATCTGAAGCAGCAGAAGTTTGTACTTCTAAGTTAAAGTGCTCCAGCTTTGGTTTCTGTGTGGACGGTGTTCCCAGCACATTCTTACTGGGACAAAGGAGGATAACCGATGGCAAAATACCAACACAGAGTTGTTGGTTGGGCACAGTAATGTTGAAAGAAGCATACTATGTAATCAAATTTAAGCCTCAAATTCCAAAGAGCTATTTTGTCTCAAAAGCTAACTTTGAAAAGTCAAGACAAATTCCCTTGTTTCTTTTCCTGGGAACTTCGCAGGTGCTGAAAGACATGAGATTCTTTATAACAGTTGGGTTCCCAAGTACCTTGGGCCTCTGAATATCCTGAGTGGAAAATGTCAGTAACACTCTTTTGAGAATGTACCATATGGAGAGGACAAAGCACCTGCTTTTGAGCAGTGTTTTGCAAAAGGCTGTAAATACAGCTGGGAAAATATTATTGTATTCATAGTTACAATGGCATACTGTTGTCATCTGAAAATGCTGAAACTGTAGTAAGCTGCTAAATGGAAGTCCCTTAATATACCCTTTAAAGTTTTCCACTGCACATTCTCGAATGTGTCTATCTCCTTTTTTGCTACAATAGGCAGTTTTGGTTTGTACTGGCTTGCATACCAAGTACAATTAGTTAATGAATTAATGAATATTTAAATGCCATTAATGCAAATACTCTTGTTAAATAGGCAAATATATCATACAAGAAAAGCCTTACACCTATCCTCACACTAGAAATGGAAGTCTGAATATTTATTGTGGGTCCTCTTCTGGAAAGATTGCTAGTTTATTCTAGTTTAAGTTATCTTTGAAATGCCTGAGTGTGGAAGCTCCAGGTTTACTGTGGTTTTTATTGTGACTGTTACGGGGCCAGAAGGTGCTAGATTATTGAGCGTGCTAAATGGGGAAAGATCAAATATAATGGAAAGGGTTGTGGTGTCTGATTCCTAGGCCATAAGGCTTTGAGACACTACATGTTACGTATTTGCACAGTGGTTTTAGGTGCTATCATAATACAAACAATGTGTAACTCATTCCAGCTTTCATTACTGTCTAGAGACGTGGAAGCAGAAGAGGGACCAAGTATTAAAGGCTTAGAAATAAACACGAGGAGAAATCAAGGTTGTGTGGTGTCAATCCTCAAATAAATGTGTCCTTCAAGATGGTCTTTCTCTTCTGTATGCAATAAAACGTTGTGCTGCGGTCCAGCTAGTCTGGTTCACTGCTTAACAGGCATCACGTTGCCTGTGGGTAGGGATCCTGAATTAGTCCAAAGTCCTCACAAATAGGATATTCAGTGCTCAGACAAACAAAGTATTTTGGTAAATGACATTGCAGCTTGAGAACAGAGTAACTCCTGTGTGTGCTTGCTGGGTGAGGTGTTCTGTATAGTGTAACAATCTGTCCATTTGATAGCATGCTTCAAGTGTCCTAAATATTATGTTTATTTGTTTGGCAGGCATTATGCTTTACTACTGAGAGCTTGAATGGTTCGTTAACAGTAGCAATTCATCTATAATAATCTACCATGAACAGTTTGTGGATTTTTTCATTAAAAAGGAACTAAAATGATTTATTGGGGAATCGGAATGAAAAGCCATTTAGATTTAAAACACTTAAAGCAAAATTGGTTTTCACACAAGTTCCTTTGCAACGTCTTTCTCTTTTCAGTGCTTTTTGTAGCAGTATTCCCAGAGAGATGAACTCACTAACAAGAGACAGGGACTGTAAGATAAGAGTCTAAAGTCTGATCAGATACCTCAGCATGAGCTGTGAGAAACGTGCGTATCATGGAAAAAACAGCTTTTGAAAAAAACCACACCACCACCCAAAAAAAAAAGCCCCATTGTTGTGAAGATCTGTGAATATTATTCTTTGTGTAGTGCCAAGAACAAGATCCAGACTCAGGAAGTGGTATTTAACTTTATTTGTTATCTTAAAGTCCATGATCTCTTCTCAGTAGAGACAAGAGTCAAAGAAAAGAGGGTAATTTTTCTCAGTAGCTTACAGATTTCTCCATGACCTGTTTTCCCCAGGTCATTTAATGTGACTGGTCTTTGACAATATCATAAGCTGTCTTTTCTGCAGCCTGGATGTCTGCAAAGAGTGGTAAGGATATTGTATCTCCTATTTCCATATACCTACATTTGATGGACGTAGCACCTCATACTTGGGAAGAAAAACTGAAGCTATGTTTTAACTACAGTACCAAACAAGGACAAAGACCTGTTTGCATCACTGGTCTGTCTCTCTGTCAGCCTTTTTTCTTGGTGTGGAGGCATGTCAAAAGATTGTAAGGTCAAAATCAGATCTCTGTGTAGATCTGTTCCTGCAGGGTGACCTCCAAGTTCTTGGATCTCAATCCATGGATCTGAACAGGCAGGCAAGTTTAATTAGTCAAAGTGCTCTGTCATCACATCTCCTTGTAAAGAACACTACTTAGATGTATTTCAGGTTCCCCTTGTTAATTCGAGTCTCAGCCAAAGTTACCATTGCTGAAATTTCTTCTCAGTGGGATATCAGGAACTGTATCTAATGAACTAGTCAGAACATCAAAACATTGGTACATTTCTGCCCTTAGCACTCCATTGAATTGCATCTCAGCAGTCTTCAGCAAAGTTGCTTCCATTGTACAGTGGGCTGAATATGTCTGTAAGGGATTTTTTTCTACAAATTCAGTGTAAATAAGCTAAATGAGCTCTAACAAAGACACTGGGCTGGCATCTCAGCTAGAGTAAATCTACCTAGTGCTGTGTTTGAGGAAGTTCCTATGAAAATAGGTTTCTCCTTTGAGGTAGGTATAGATTCATCAAATTGGTTTGTACTTTAGCTGGTCATCTTATATATTGTTCTTGCAGTTTCTCTGGAACCACTCATTCAAGTTTTGATCACTAACTAGCAATGAGTAGTGTGTTACGTTACGACTTTCAGGCAGTGAATAACTTTTAGTATGTAGCCTAAGAGGTTTTAGTCTGTAAGCAGCTGTCACTGAACTGCAATTGAGCAGGAGACAGTATTTAACTATTTGTATTACAGTTATGCCAGTTTGACATGGTTAGGACCACAACCTCCATTTCCCAGGCTCTAAACAAAAGTAAATTTAGTTCTTGCCCCAGAAAGCCTACAGTTCAACCAGACGTCATAGTGCAAACACATTTTAGCTGTGGTCAAATGGAAGTGTCTTTGTCTGCCTAGCTGACGAATCATATAATGAAGCATAAGCTTCAGCAGAAGTGGAAAGCAATCTCCACTTAGCCTAGAAGAATGCTGTGTAAATTCTTCTGTATGATATTATTGGGCAGTTTCTTGCACTCTTAAACTGAAGTAATGGTTGCTACTGAACCTCAGTTTGTCTGGTTTTGGCTCAGACCTCTTTTAGTTCATTTATTCTCACTTTGTTTGACATCTGCATCCCGAATCTGAGTCTTATCTACCTGTCAACCACCATCAACAACTTATTCTTAAAGTAAAATGTGGTATCATTTCAGTGGTACTTAACTCAGCAATTGAAACTGAATGTATTTTGAAAAGATAAAAAGAAAAAAAATTCAACCCCAACCCCCCTTAATCATTTGGATGTCTTTCCTCATCTTGTTATCTTGGTTCAGTTTGCAGTATAGTTTGAGAATATGTGTTACAGTGTCTGCTGCACCACAGGACAGATAAAATTATGGGTTGAAATGTGGTCGTGCTATTAGAATCCAGGTTATTTTTTACATATTAAATTAATGCTGCAAAACACGTTGACTTCAGCGTGTTTCGTGGCAAATCACTAAACCTCTGTGATGATTTAAATAAAGAGGAAAAATGTGTTTTTTTCAGAACGGCAGAATTGTAATTTCCTAAGAGGTCAGGAAAAGCATGTAAATGCTGTTTAATGCTGTGTTTTGTTGTACTGTTACAGTAGCTTCTTCACTTCCATTAAAATTTGGTTATATCTGTAAAGCAAGATGCTAAACATGTTTCTGTAGGGAATATGTTGTCCTTCGAACATCGAAGGAGCTTGTTTAGTTGGGGTTTTTTTTGTGTTGTTTTCTTTTTTTTTTTTTTTTTAATGGCATAGCTGAGTCAGTTGTGGTTTACATCCTGTGAAAGGGCTGAAGTCTCTTTATTTGAAATATTGAACAGTAAATGCCTCTTTTATTCAGATCATACCAAAGCAAAACATAGGAAGGCTCCAGCTCTGATGAACTCCTGCCAAGAAAGACATAAAATAGCAGTTTAAAAACAAAACAAACAAAACCCCCCAAATTAGCAAATTTTACCCCAGTTTGGGTAAACCCCAAATATCACACTCATCAGATTAAACATTCACAGCCAGTGTATGAAACCAAGAAATGTTCAGATCATCGGAGTTCTTCGTGTTAAACCTATACATACTGTCTGAAGCTTAAATAATACTGGTGCAAATGAAAACACATTACAGTTTGGTTCCAGTGACTACAAGGTGTTGGAAGAATTCCAGTGCAATATTTTTAGCAAGTCACAAATTCTCTGAAATTGAGATGTGCTTCAGAGATGGCTCAGCTTTGACAAAATGCTGACAGGATCCTAACTTCCAAACACATTTCCTGTCTGTTTCCTTGGTTGTCCATTTGCTGGGTTACCTTGCCCTGGAGTCACTACCTTGGGGACATGCTGAGTGAAGTGCCTCTGGGCTGCACATTCCAGGCTCACAGGATCCACAGCTTGCCTTGGACAAGTGCTCTGCACCCTTTTGCAGAGAATTGACAATGATTTGGTGCTCCTTTCTTCTAAGAGGAGGAAAAAATAATTCAAGATTGAAAAATTGCTCACACTTAAGAACTGCCTTTTTTGTGTGTGCTGTACTAGAATGTGCATCATGTTGGCAAGTAGATGGATAACTTAAGTTGCTCTGTTGATTTAGACTGAAGTTGCTGTCACTTTGCAGAATCAGGTATTATATTGCTGCAAGGTAGAAGATTAATGCTGGAGTTCAATTTTAGATGAGGGGAGGTGCTAGGAAATTGAATAACCTGGACAAGTCATTCAGAAAGCTTCATTTCAAGGAAGCCAAATGCAGTTCTTCAGCCTTCACCACAAGATCATCTGGTTTTCCTTTGTGAAACAAAACCAGTATGATCTTTGGTAC
The DNA here is from genome assembly GCA_024611175.1 of Megaceryle torquata. Classification (NCBI taxonomy): domain Eukaryota; kingdom Metazoa; phylum Chordata; class Aves; order Coraciiformes; family Cerylidae; genus Megaceryle; species Megaceryle torquata. The sequence goes on from JANIJG010020751.1 coordinate 13,691, forward strand.
TGTAACCTTCCATTGTCTTGCTGCCAATAGTCTCCATGTATTTGATAGTCTCTTCAATTGTAATGGAATTGATCATGTTGCAAAATGGAACCACCTTCTTTACACTTGAAGGCTGACTCCAGGTGCCTGTGTGGGTGTGATGATATGGGCTAACTAAATTAGAAGCTCTGTTCCTCTGTTCTTCAGCTATAAAAATAGGAATCTTGCTATATGCCTTGGTTCAGGCACAAAATACTCAAGCGGAGTGTGTGGGTGCAGTTGGGAAAGACTTAATTCTTAGCTTTTAAACTAAACAGTTATAAGCTTATATTACCCCTTTCTTTATTGTTATATTTCTTATTTAGCTTTAACATAGTGTGCCAAAACCAGGAAACATCCGTAGAAGTTGGTGGCCTTATCTGCAGTAGCATTTCCCTTCCCTCAGCTGCACTAGTGCTGACAGTGATGATAGCTACTGGTATTTTGATTAGTGCTTAGTGTCCTCTCACTGTCAGCATGCCTGGATTATTTGGTAGTCCCAGCTGGTGGCCATGGGCCACTAGGGTTAACAGGAATGCAGGCACAGCTGGTCTAGGTCAAATCCCTGCATGCTTTAGTTTGTGAAAATTTCCAATGGCCCCCAGTATATGATGGAAAGGATATAGCAGTTAAAAGGTATCATTTATTGTCACAGGCTAATTAGGGCTGTCCTAACTTCCTGAGGGAATACGTAGTAATACTTGGTAGTTACAGATTATTGAAACTGAGCAGGAGATGTTTGGCTGTGGAGGAGAAAATATAGTTGCTTCTGATCCTCTGTCCTTTAGCTCCTTCTAATATCTTAATGAAATGTAGCCTGGATGAAACACAAAGCTGGGGAAAAAAAATGGAAAAGCATCCTTCATTCTTTGGAGCTTGTCTTAGCCACTAAAGGAGACTGGAAATGTTTTCTTTCTCACTGTGGAAGTGTGATTATGTAGCAGCCTTGCTGTTTAAAATGTGGAGATTTTTTCCTCCTTTCTCCTTCACTTTTATTTCTCACTTGCATTGCCGGGCCTGGTGCTGTTTTGCCTGCAACTCTGGTGTGAGAACAGGCTTTGTGTTCGTGAGCTTCTAATCAGAAGTGATGACAAGCCCTTGAACAGAGCACTGTTGCCCTTGTCCTCATGAAATATTTTATCCTTTCTGATATCACTGGACATGCAACTGTAATAAAAGCCAGTTTCTTCCACTGGAGATGTGTAGAAGTTGACTCTTATTATTTTTGTGCAGGAGCACCTCACAGTGACATCTGTGTCTGTGCTGAACATAATTTCCTTCATTTCATGGGAATAAGATGATGCTTGTGCATTATTAAAAGGGCCTAACAAGTTTCCTGGGGAGAGGCATTGAAGTGCAGTGTATAACAGCATTTATGTAATTAGCTCCTTGGGATTTTAATGGAAAATACTGATATTTTGCAACCATGATTTTCATTTTTCTGGCAGCTTCAGAGTTACAAGGAAACTGTGGATTGCCCAGAGTCCTGAGTTGTTGTCTCTGGTAGGAAGGGTGGGCAGTTTCGCTGTCCTGAAGTGATGATTAGCTGGGATCTAATTGTGACATTAACATAAAATCCCAGCATTCAGTGTAACGTCATTAAGTGTCATTCGAAGGATGTGTAGCAAGAAACATAATTCCCTTCCTCCCTCCCACTGCACCCCCTCTGCTGTGGAATCAGGTCAGATACCAGGTACTAGGCGCTCCAAATGGAATAACTTCTTGAGCTTTCACTCTGCTTTTCAACCTGGACTGCTGGCTTTCTCTGAGCTGTCTGCAGTTGTGGCTACACTGCTCTCTGTACCTGAGCTAGCAAAGCAGATCATGTCCTACACTTGATTGCAGTAATGACTGAAGGATATATGTACTGACAACAACAGCTTGTCTCTAATGCAGGAACCCCAGCCCTCTCCAATGACCTGAACACAGTGTCTTCCTGTTGTGCTGTTCTCTTGACAGCGGGGTTTAAGTTTGGCGGGAACTAACACCGGCTGTTAACAGTCTGCTTGGTGGTAGATAGCAGACAGTTTTCAGTTGTCTCTAAGGAGAGCCCTGGCATTTGGCTTCATTACAGAAGAGTCAGGGAAGATGAGGGGAAGAGGTAGCTGTTGGTGAGTGAGGACTGTAGTCTGGAAATGGGCTGTGTGGAAATGGCTGATAGAGCCAGAGCAGCCAGTTTAGGAGAGTTGCTGTCAGGTAGAATATTCTGGAGGTTTGCTTCTGTGGAGGATGGTACAAAGTCTTAAGCAGACTTGTCCAGGAAATCTTTACAGCTCTTACGTTATGCAAAGTCATTAATTTATCTTACACATTTTTCAAATGCTCTCTGCAGTTAAGTCCAGAATGTTTTTCCTTCAGACCAAATTTTCAGGATGGTCACACACCATACGGTGACTATGGACAGCCTCCTAGGGCCTTTTAGTCCCAAGAGAAGTTCTGTGAGAGTTTCTCAAGTGAATGATTTACTATCTCTTGCCCTGTTCCTTCTCAAACAGAGCAGAAACATTCTAGTGACCTCAAAGCTAATGCACTCCAGTATCTCTGGATGGAGACAATGACATTTTTGGCAATGTAGTTTTGGAGCATTATTCTCAGCATTTAATTCCCAACATTTTTGGGGATGCCTTAAGCAGAAATCATGACCTTAGAAGCATTTGTTGGAAATTAGTCCCTCCAGACACACTGGGGAGATTAATTTTGCTCTTCATGCCATGGTACCCTCTGTGAAGTTGAAGCAGTTTTCCTGTGCATACATAAATGAAAAGCATGTCTCTGGCTAATTATGAACCTTTGTCTGTATTGTTTTAATCAGACCACTGAAGTTCTTCTATTTATTAAACTGTCTCATAGTCTGTGGCTACCATTATATGCCAGATTTGGGATCAAGTTTCACTCTGTCATTTCACATCTGAAACTTTCAAAAATTCTTTTATAATGAAAAAAAAAAAAAAAAAAGGCTTATTTCTCTAGATTATTGTAGTCTTTTCTTCCCAAATCTCTTCCTCATCCAAATATAAGTTTTCTCAGCTTATATCAGCTGAATATCACAGTGTTGTGAATATAAGGACTCCACATTATCCTGACACATAATTCTTAAGATTTGTGGAAGTGACAAATGACTGACTCTGCACCGAGGTGCACAAAGAAAGGTGTCAGTTCTTGGAATTGGTGTATTTTCATTGCGGGGGGTGAAGAGTCAAAGCTGCAAATGTAAGATCTGGATCATGTGAGCGGTACAGTACTCCAGTGGTATGTTTGTATTGAATATGAAACAATTTAAGGAATTCAAGTAGTTACAACACCTTGGGTATTAATGATATTGCATCTTACACTTAATTACACTACTGTAAGTTCAGAGTAATACTATTTAGAGAGAAGGTGTTGCTTGTATAGGATCTAAAGCTAAGAGAAACTTGGGTATTTTAGGGTTTGAAATTCTGGTTTTGGCAAATAAAAGCCAAAAGAAGTAAAATTATGTGTTAGTATTGTTATTATGGTACTGTACTAGAAACTGCTGTAACACCAGTGACTTCAGAAGGTATTCTCACTGTACTTGTTGAGGATCTGGTCTTTTGAGCCTATATATACTCTAATTAATGCTGTTAATATCATAATAAGTAATCTTAATTACTTCTTAAAATGTTATCTTCATATTCCAGATGGTACCCTGGATATGATGGGAACTTTCCCAGTCACTTTTGCCTTCCTTGGGCTGATAACCATCTGTTTATAAAAGGTTTAAGATCCTCTTTTCCTATATTAATGTTTTGCTTTGGCCTTGATTATTCACAACTGAGTGCCTCTGATTATTTTAGCCATTATGTGCTCAGTACTTGATGCTTTGCATAGCAGAACTGGAATAAACTGGCCATGCTAGAAGATGTTCAGTGTATACTTAAGACAATAATAATTTAGCTGTCTCATTTCCTTAGCAACATATTAAAGATTAATCATAGAGAGTGGTATAAGCCAATAAAAAGATATCTGAAATACATCAGAAATTAAGTGGTCTTCTTCATGGTGTCTTGTTTGGACTCAGTATGTTGATAACTTAATGCAGAATTCACAAAAACCACAATGACTTGTTTGTGCACCTGAAACTTGGATGAGCAGTGATAGAGCAATTCTCAAATATGCAAAGATAAATTTGCTGAGCCCCTTTCTCGGTTTTTGAGACTGCAGTAAGCAGTCAAATGTTTAATACTAGTGGCAGCTAAAGCAACAGCCTCCTTCATGTCGGGGAGATTGCTCATGCGGTCTGTATGTGAGAAAAAGCTTCTGTTTGTGTGATGGTTTTTTGTTAGTTTTTTTTAGGTTAGCAGCATGGAGGGAGAGAGAGAGAAGGCTTTAAAAGATCTAGAGGAAGTACTTTGTTTTGAAGTACTCTTAAGTACAAATGTATTCTTAAAAATCCTTGCCATTGGAGTTTGGTTTCTCACTGTTTTGATTGTTGTATTACCAATTTAATGAGAAATATTTTTATATTAAAAACCAAGGAGTGGCCTCAATACCAATGCATTATTGCCTGTTAAAAATAAAACAAACAAACAAACCAACAAACAACAAACCTAAAAAAGCAGCCTCACAAAAAAAACCAAACACCCCCACCCAAAGCAACCTTCTCCTCCAACCTTATAGCTTATATCAGAAGGACATTATATGGTCTGTCTTCCTTTCCTTCAGAGAAACACGTATAGGCACTGCTATAGGTTGCCTCTTAATGAGTCATGATTCACTCTTGCAGGTATTTTACTAATTCTACCATAGGCATGAGAGTTGGGAAGGGTTTTTGCTCTCTTTCTCTCTGCCATGATAGATCAGTGTGCTTTGTTTGGGGTTTATTTTGTTGAGTTTGGTTTTTTTCTGACAATCAAGCAGTCTTAACTGAGTAGCTCCAAGTGGATGAATGATGGGACAAACTAAACTTGAGGATGTGTGCTTAGACTGTAGTTTATACAGTTTGTTTAATTGCTTAGTAATACAGCAAGGAAGGAATGGGGAAATTCTGACCTTACGTGGTGAGGATTTGATGGTATTTTGAGGAGAGACAGCATGTCACATGCATGCTGTCTGCTTGTATTCTGAACACTGTACATTTAAACCCTAAGTGGAAGATATGTCTAGGAGGACTCCCTGAAGCTCAGTGAAGCTTGAATTTCCATATGCAGCTTAAGACAAATCACCTAGTCACTGTGTAGGGGAACAGACCTTGCTGGGCCATGTTTCTCAGCAGTTATGCCTCAGCTGAGTAAATAGACCCTTTGAGCAAGTACCAGACTTGACAACTGAAATAGTGTTTCTGATACTTTCAGGCTCAAGTGCAAACTCAAGACCTCAAACTTTGCGTCTGAGATGTCAGCGATCAGTCTTGTTTCTAAATGAATGGGGTTTGTGATCTTTGATGTTGTAGCTCTTCAAGTATTCTTTATACTTCCTTGGTTCCATATAGATTTTAGTTACTTTCTTGGATCTTTTTATTACTGTTTGGTCTTTTATACATCATCATGAAGGCAGTATTAAATTCTGCCACTCTGATGGCGTGCCATTTTCATCTTCAACTACATAAACTCTTTCTACATGATTATTCAATTATTTTTGTTCTGATAGAGACTAGACTTGTCTCTGAGATGAGGTCTCCTATGATTTTGACAAATACAAAAGAGACTGCAATGCCGATAAGAAAGACCTTAGACCTACTTTGACCTATCCTGCTTTTTAAGTAGAAGTAATATGAAATTACTGTAAGATACCATTCCATCAGGTTTGAAAGAGGATTGATTATAGTGCTAGAATCTGAGAGTCAGAGAGGGCATAAAATGTGTCTGCTTCGCTGCTTGGTTAGTCAGTAGTGCAGCTGGAGATGGGGAGACCATGTGCAATGTACTGTCCCTGGGTGACACAAAAGCTTTCATTTGGCTGGGACTGCCTCAAGCTGTCACAGGTGTTCTTCTTTCATCTACAATAGCACCCTTAAAATATAAATGACTGCATTTATTACATCAGCTCTTTTTCCTTCTTTGGAATACTGCAGCTAAAGTTACGTTACACATAGCAAATGTTCTTGGTCCCTTGAGAATTAGTTTAATTACTGATGTAGGTGGATAAAGGATCTATCGTGTCTGAGATGTTAATTTTACCATGCTTTAATTAAGAGGTCAAGTGTGAAAGGCTGCAGAATACCTCCCACTTAAAGATGCTGAATAGAATGGTAGGGGATAGAAAGCACTGATATGATGAGGTTTTCACTGTCTGTAGGAGTATTGACTTTCCTTCTGCATCTCATTACAATGAGGCTGGCATCTGGAAATACACGCCAACTTTTCTTTGCTCATTATGTTTTCTAGCACTAAAGTTTTTTTCCATCCAGAGTCTTCAAAGCACCAAAACAGTACATCTCTCCTTTCAAAGGTGATAGTCACTCCTAGGTGCCATTGATTTCCATTAGAAATGTCAGGACTGTGTCCCTTGCCCAGTGTGCTTGAAGAATGGGACTGCTGCTGTCCTATGCCCCTGTGCTCTGGCACAAGGGAGGATCTGGGGCACATGTTCACCAGAGGACAACAGGTGCTCCATCTCTGAACACCCAGTTCAAAAAAACTCACAAAAAAGGCAATGGTCAGGCAAAAAGGAGGAGTGCCCTGTAACAAGGGTAGAGAGAACTAGACAGTAAGTGTGCTTTGCAGTAGGGTGGCTGCCTGAGCTGTTTGTGTTTGCCCTGGCAGCTGAAACAGCACCAAAGCCATAGATAAAAACAGGTGTTCACAGGACAACATATGAAGGTTTTATTGAGACTGACCTGTTGCACTTTCAGGAAGACTAAGTGACCAAGTAAAGTGGTGCTGTTGCTCTCCAAACAGTCATAAGGAGGACAGTTGATGATTTTTCATTAACAATTTTTTCACCACTTATTGTCTATATGAATTGCTGATTCACTAAAATGTTCTTCTGATGTGTGATACAGAAAGTGTATTTTCAGAAACTTTTCTCCTCTTGCTGGTGCTGTTTTTTCTGTGGTGGTCACTTCTCTTGCTTTTAAAGAAGATTAACAGTTCAGCTGTGCCATTGCCTCCCTCTGCATCCCTGGAGGAAGACTGGTGTAACGCTGGAAAAACACAGAGTTAAATATTAACATGTACTAATGAATGTTCCCACTGAAAAACCAGGAATATTTCCAAGCAGTGAAAGCAGACTTTTGTGTCCTGTAGTTAAGTTTTGCTGCTTAATTCTTAAAACTACAGCTTTCTTGGCCATTTTAACATAGTTAATAAGTAGAAATTGGGAATCTTCTACTTCTCACCTGCTCTCACCCAGGCTGCTTCTCCTGGCTGGGTGATAGACTTACTGGAAGAATCTCATGTGGTAAATGCATGCTGGAACATAAAAGTATTTTCAAGGTAAGAGGTTGATTTATTTTTTTTTTTCCTTCCCTTTTTTCTTTAGCAGGGGAATTGAAGTTTCGTTGCTTGCTCTTTTAGTCAGGAAGGTGATGTTAATAAACGTTGTGGTGGGGTACAGATGCTACTCTTCTTCAGGCATACTCAGAATTGGGATTCCTCTTGGATTGTAAAACCACGTAGTCACCTCAGTATTAGCTGAGGACCTAATTAGCTAAGGCTGCAAATGCAGAATTTTCTTCTTCTGAATTGAAATGTCACCACCAATCTCTTCTGAGATAGAAAGGTGCACAAAGAAAATGATTTTGATGAAGAGGAGTCTTTCACTCTAAACAGTTTGATGTATTCAGAACACATTCTGCCTTGCTGGTTGTCTCAGGTGTTGAGACTTCTGCCTCAGTGCACTGGGAATCCCTGCGTAAGGTGTTAAAGCTCTAATCTTTGCAGAGCAGCTCAGATATCAGCTGTGGCAAAGCAGGAGCAGTAAAGCCTATGACCCTGAACTGGAAGGGCTAGATTGGTTAATACAGTGTTTGTGAGGGGGTATCGCTGAAGCTTCTCTCTGTATGTATAAAAACTCTGCATGATGATACAGAATTAATCCTTCAGAAATAAAATGGTGGGGTTTGTTTTGATTAAAATTACGTGCATTTACACAATAGCATCCCAGAGCAAGAGAGGTCTTGGCATTTGCATGAGGCACGTGCTTCTGCCCACAAACAGCCAGTAAGATAAGTCAATAAAAACAAGCCATGCAAGGCATGAATTGCTTAGAGCTGGAAGAGACCTATTAGGCTATCTAGCCCTCTCGCATGCCAGTGAAGAATTGCTTCAACTGGATTTGCTGTAGAAGACAGATGAATAGCTAAATAAAACACAGGATCACATTTTCTGTATGATACAGTGGAAGGCTTTCTATGCTTTAGTTTTCACTTGTGTGACAAGCTTTGAACCTCATAAGCAGCAATATCCCAGAGAAATTTTTTCCCAGGCTGGTTGATTTTAAGCATAACAATGGTCTGAAAGAAACCATTCTGCTTGCACAGATGTGCACTTTTGCTTTGTGCGGTGTCTCGATTTTGTCTCATTAAAGAAGAACAAGAAGAAAAGGCAGAAATCTGTGAGTATGGCTCTCGGAGAGCACAAGTGTGTGCATGTGTGTTTGACAGCGTGAGAGGTCTGCCCACATTATATCAATTGTGAGAATAAAATGGCTACTCTGACAGACCACAGGGAGGGAATTGTACAAAGACAGCACATCGCAGAGAAAACAAAGGCTTCACTGCATGCGACACAACGCTAAAGCAAGCTACCATTTCCTATTAAAGTAGTGTCTTGCATGATTGTGAAAGAGATTCTGTAATGAGAAGTGATTTAGCTGACTGAGAGCGATGCATCTAGTTCTGGCATGGACATGTGACAGCTCTGTGGTCAAAAAGGCAAACAAACGTGTTGGTGCTGGTGTTTTAAGCAGCTTCATCTGGTGACTGGACAGGGAATTGCAGGCACATTTGTTTCATTGCCTTAATTTCTTGCATTATTCCCCTCTTGTCTGTTACTGCTTCCTTACCAGTATTTGTATTTGAATAGAAAAAGAGCTCTGTGGTAAATTATGTGCATGCCTCTCTTCTTTCCAGGCCTGACATGTTTATATATACAAAGAATTATGGAGGAATTAAAGAGAGGACCAGAGAAGCTCAGATATTATTTGGAAGAGCTTGTCAGATTTTTAATTAATGGGCATATAGCAGAGGGAATGAAATCTGTTGCTCAATACCATAATAGGCAGTGCAGTGCTTCTGCCTCTCTCTGTCATCCTTAACAGACGGATTTATTTTTGGTAATGAGACATTTATCTCCTCTGCATCTATTAAAAGCTCGTTCCAGTGTCAAAAATCAGTTGGAAATAACATGAAAAAGTTTAGTGGTGAAATGTGTTTCTTTTGGATGCTTGTCACAGCTCCATCAAATCCTGGGGTTCCTTTTTCACTTTATTTTGGTGTATTTTTGCCTTGCTGCTACTTACATTTCCAGATGATTTAGGTGTTGTTCTGATAACACCAAATAATTATGTGAATATTTTGATTATGTAAAGAGGTTTAATGAAATTACTTTCGGGGTAATAATTAATATACTGCCAGTGCAAACAATTGGTTTTTCTACACTTATTTGTGTGTAGACCCTTTAGGACTTTGTTAGCTGCAGATCCCCTGGCTACCTGATTTAAGCCTATTGAAAGCAGGCTTGATTTTCTTCATGAGCATCCTTGAAGCAGTCCACAGAAAACCATGGGTGAGTGGCAGACTGGTTCAGCTCTCCTGGTGCCATATAGAAGGAGCCCACGTAGAACTAACTGTGGTAAAAGAATGCCATTGATCAAAAAACGTGAGCTCTGTGTGTATTTCTGGTCTTGACGCAATCCAGTTAGGAAAGTGTTTTCACACTTGGGGACTGAGTAGTTAATGTCATACTTAAGCAAGTCAACAAGCAGACCACTTTCCTTAATCTGTCCATAGAGAAGTTTGTGGGGGCTCTAGATGAATGCATTGGGGTTTTTGTAGGCATTTGTTTGAAATCCTGTGAGTCTTATTGAATACCTTTTAATAGGTTTTCAAAGTGTTCTATAGCATTCTGCAAGTGGGATGTAATTTTCCTAGTGAGATCTGAAGTGCTTGACAACTGGTGAAAAAAAAACCCTGCCTCTTTTAGGTTTGTAAGTAAGATTTCTTTAAAGAAGCTATCTGGTGCCTCAAGGCACCCCCATTTTGTTAGCTATAAAAGAGGAGAAATGGCCAGGATATCAGCAAGGCTTACTGATAAGAAGTGACCCCCAGGAGCTTATTCCAGGAAGTTTATTTTCAGAAAGTGTGAGTATTCATACCTTGAGAACCTTTTAAAGTATTTATGATTCACACCAGACATTCCTTTCAGTCTTGGTTGATAACCATCTCATCAAAGTGACATAAGACTAAATACATTGATGCAAGGAACGTTTTGGCGTTTTAGCTGATAAAGTGCTAACTGTAAGAGCTGCAATCTGTCTCGTAACAGAACCACAGATAACAAACAGCTGAAAGGTTACTATTCCTGAGGAGTTATGTCATCCAGCTGCATGGATGAAACATCTTTTCCATGGAAGAAATTGCATCCTACATGGAAGGGATTCTCTTCTGTACTGTACAAATCCTACATTGTCCTTACCTACCCGTTTCCTTTCATTCTTCCGTTCATGCACAGAAGTTATTCTCTTCATTTGGCTCCTGCTGCAGTCTCTATGTCTATGAACTATCAACAATGCTCCCCTTTCTTGCCCTTATCCTCCTACACATGCTTTTGAACAACTCTGGTTGCTAGGATTAGAGTCCTCATAAGGCTGGGGAGGAGGAAGTGTCCCTTCATCAGCAGCTTCCCTTTGCAATCTTCTGTTCTTTGCACCTCTCTTTTCAAAAGGCATGTTTGTTGTAAGACCTTTTGCTGCTGCTGTGCTCCTTTCTGGCTTTTTGTTTAAAAATGGTTGGAATGTTAGTGACTAAGTTGGGGAAAATGATTTCATTTCATTTAAACAATCAGTACCTTGCACAGAGACTACTTTCATTTGTGATGAAAAGGGACAAGTGCTCCAAAATGGCAGAGGCAGTGACACTCTGTTCTGTTCCTTACCCTTCCTCCCTTCTCCCCCACACTTGGGTTTTACAGACATGGATGCTGACTCTGTGATGTGTCATGTACACTGCAGAACTGGGTGTGTTTCTCTTTCAGAGGAGGTGTGTGGGAAATGACAACCTTCACATTATTTCAAGTGGCACAGCAGCCATCCTTTAATGTGCCAGATTAATTTTTGCAGGCAAGAATTGACATTGAGTTAGACTCTTGCTGGAATAGATAGGGAGGATGATAGATGGATAGAAGGATGGATGGATGTGCTCTTTGTTTTCTAATAAAAACTGTGAGTACTGATATTTAGTTTTTATGATTTTTATGTTTTTAAATGTAGATTCTGTTTGTCAGCATACTTGAGCTACAGAGTTCAGTTCCAGAAAGTTTGTGTTTATTCCAGGGATCTCACTGTAACCTTTCCTTGGAAGCATTAAAAAGTGCAGTTGTTCCAGGATCTATGTAAAACCTTGAGTTTGAAATGCCTTCTCCATGCTCAAAATAGTACAGGATAGTACCAAGTTCTCTGGAGCTCACTGGGCTTATTTCACAAGGCAGAAGCTCATGTTGAAAGGACCTGTGTTCCTGTGCGTCTTAACACTTTGCCTGAGATGTTCAGGAGCGAGCTGATTAATGGAATGATCCCTCTCGATCCAAAGGCCTGGCACGCAGCTGCAATTAAGAGTGGTTTTGAACAGCCTGGCACGAGTCTCTGCATCCCACCAGCCTGGCTGATCCCCGCAGTGCCTTCAGCACCCTGTGAGAGTGGGCACTGGTGAAGTCCTGACTCCATATCATTGAGCCATGTGCTCAGATGAAGGAAAGGCAAGGCACTGGAAGACGTTGTCCACCTGAAGATACGGTGTGCTTAGAGAGGGTCAGACATTCAGCAGTTGACATTTAATGCTATAAATTCAGGACAATATTCACTCCAAAATCAAAGAACAGGGAAATGTTCTTACCCTTTCTGTCACAGAATAGGTACAAAACATCTCTGTTTAAGCTCCATGCTGAGTTTTCAGTACAGGAGTCTGTCTGGATTTGTCCAATATGTTTTCTCTACCAGGTCTTCTAACTTATTTCTTCTTAAGTGCTTAATAGTTATCAGCTAGGAGGTTGAACAGAGCATGAGAAAAGCATAAAGCTCATGGTGAACAGTAATTAAGAAGTGTGACAAAGAGCGGTTTTGGAGGATGTGGTGAAATGGAATAGTTATGAATGAAATTTCTGCATGAGATGCAGGGAAGGTTGTCCAGAAGACAGAAGGTATCTTCTACCTCCAGCAACTTTCCAGTATTGTGGTGTCTTGATTGATGGTATCTAGGATATGTACTTGTGCTGCTCTTACCTTGGCTATCTAAACATTTCACACTTGTAAGTCATTTAGAAAATTTACTTGAGCCCTAAAACAGTCCTGCAGTCAGAACATATGTTCTGTACATTTTGCATACTACTTAATTTAAAAGTTAATAATTCAGTTACTGTGCTCTTATTTTGCTCAAGATGTTTGGAAGCCACGTGGCTGCCACCTAAGCAAAAGCTAGACCATTGTGCTTGCCAGAAAGGAAAACTGTGCATATTTTGCCCTTGCCTGACCATTTTTCAGGGAGCGGATGGCATTCTGCAAACTGTTTCTTCAGGCTGTAAATCAGCAGTTTAAAAGCAGAATTCCATTTTGCTGTTAGTGCCTTTCTAGCTGTTAGAAATGTAATTGCAATGTGTGTCTGATCCTCTGGGATATGTGTAGGTAGCATGTATTAGTGATTGAACTTAATTGGACACTCAAAGAATTTCTCCTCCATTGCAAACCAATGGAAACAATCATGGTGCTCACAATAAACAATAGTTAAGAATGGTTCATGTCAGAGTTACTTATCTAATGGCAGCATGTACTATTACTGCTATTTGTAATAAGGTTTGCTCCAGTAGACTTTCGCATTTTACTGTCTTGTGGTGTATGGAAAATCCATGATTTTCCTTGAGCAGTGTTGCAGAAATCAAGGTATATGGTATGTATCCTTCTTGCTGTTCTCAGCCTTTGACTCTGCATTCTAGCCAAAAACATCCAGGAATCTATTTGTTTTCTTTTTTTCTTTCTTTTTTTTCTTTTTTTTTTAAAAAAAGATGTCTGACTTTGTTGTTGTTTTGTTTCTGTTTCCAAAGGCATTTATTTGTGACATGTAGCTGAAGGTAGGGCACAATTTTGAGTCAAAAGCCTTTTGTGCAGCTAAAGAATCTGAGTTTGACACATTACAGGCAACCTGTACTCAGCATTTGCCACGCATAAATTAATGCAAGGGGAAAAAAACAAACAAACAAACAAAAAAAACCAAACCCAAACCAAAACAAAAAAACCCCTAACCTCTGTGTTTTTCCATAACAGCACTTGCATTAGAGTATGAGAAGGTCACATTATGACTTGAGCCACTTTGGTTGGTTCTATGGCTAAAAGATGAATGTTGGATAGGGGATTTGATACAGAGTGAGTATTTAGGGTCAGGAAAACCTAGAAAAGGGAAGATACAGCTGTACCATTGCTAGTGTGCCTCTCTTTTTTCTTTATTGGAGTTCCTCTATAGGGTTATCAGCATGTCATAGTGCCCAGATTGGGTACAATAGTGTTCCTTTTCCTGCTTTACAGACAGCCAGGCTTTGTTTGGCTTGGCTCAGGTCCTCCTTTGGTTCTTTCCTTGGAGCATCCAAGGAGGACTCTTCCCGTTCTGCCTTCAATCCCAATTGGTGTGTTCCTGAATCCGGTACCAGAATCCAGCTCCTGGACACAGCTCCCATCTGCTGTGGGGCCCAGTCTGGGACTTCCCCAGTGCCTGCTCCACAGCATCAGTGGTGACAGGGATGTAATTACCATTGGGGGGTTGGTTTTGATACTGGTTCTGTAGATATTTCTATATATTCCATTTTTATTATTATTATTCTCATTAAAGCTGTTCTAGTTTCCTTTTCTAATCACAGAGTCTCTCTCCCTTATTCCCTTTCTCTTCCCCTTTGGGGAGGGAGGGGGGGGTTAACAGAGAGCAGCTGTTATAGGTCTGAGGGGCTGCCCTGACCCTAAACTGTGACAGAACAGTAGGATAGAAAAATGGTGGTGTGCTGTGCATCAT
>JANIJG010020754.1:0-32439 GCA_024611175.1 Megaceryle torquata
AGTTCAAGAGAGACAGGGATCTGCTCAAGAGAGTCCAATGGAGGGCTACAAGGATGATGAAGGGACTGGAACACATGGCTTACGAGGAAAGGCTGAGACACCTGGGGCTCTTTAGTCTCGAGAAGACTGAGAGGGGATTTGATAATTGTTTATAAATCCATGAGGGCTGAGTGTCAAGAGGAAAGGGACAGCCTCTTCTCACTCGTGCCCTGTGATAGGACAAGGAGGAATGGATATAAGCTGGAGAACAAGAGGTTCCACCTTAACATCAGGAGGAACTTCTTTACTGTAAGGGTCACAGAGCACTGGAACGGGCTCTCCAGAGAGGTTGTGGAGTCTCCTTCTCTGGAGATTTTCAAAACCCACCTGGCTGTGTTCCTGTGTGACCTGTGCTAGATTATATCATCCTGCTCTGGCAGGGGGGTGGGACTTGAAGATCTCCAAGGTCCCTTCCAACCCCTGACACCCTGTGATACTGTGAATGTTACTCTCTTGAGGCAGGGTAAGAGTTTCACAAGAGCCTAGAGCCAATGCTACTTTCAATTTGAATTTTAATAGCTGGTAGAATAAGCGACAGAGGTAGAAGATAAATTGTCCTTAATGCCATTTATTGTTTGCCTAGCCTTGAAAATAGGGTTATGGGTGAAAAACTCAAATGTTCCCACTTGATGTCATAGGAAAAGTGGACCTCAGATGGCAAGTAGATGTTGAAGTTGGAAATTTGAAGAATTATGGGAGAGACACTTCTGAACAGTATTGTTGACTCAAAGAAAATTGCTTGCACGTATGCTCAGTTAATATTAAACGTAAACGCAGAATTTATTTGGATTTGGAAGCAAGTTTTTTATCTTGTGTGGAACACGGGATAAAGATGTAAAAGGGTGAATGATCACCTCTTAGTAAACTTCCAGTTGCTCCATACCCTGGATTTGGTGGTGCTGTTAGAGTAAAAAGGCTTGTATGTCTCTGATTCTAGTTCCAGCTCTACATATATGGTTGTCAAAGTAAGTCTTGTTCTTTCTCTTCTGTAGCTGTACAGAGCTCCTGACATTACTGCCTCTTGCCCAAGCATGTGGAAGTACAGGGATTGCCTGCAATGTCAAGCCTCTCCCGAGGCAGCTGAAGGAGTGAACAGATGTTCACCATTTCATGCTTTCCCACTTGACCATGACAATATCCAGTTCATTCCACATAAAACTATCCACACCTCTTCATCTTCCTGGAATTGTCTTTATGTAAAAATGACTGTTGTCAACTGCTTTGGGTATCCTTCTCCTTATTTTTTGTTAAACTCATTTTTTTCTGTTTAGCTGGAGCACTTTCATCTTTCATGTCTTCTTTTGCTAAAGCCTGGGTAATATTCCAGTTGAGGATATAACTGAATTCTTCTGACAGGCATGCAGTGAACAGCAGCTATCAACCTAGTGTCACATGCAGTTGTCTGAGGTCTAATGCTCTCATTTTGGTGAATTAATTCTCTGGAGGGAAAAATAAATTCCCCTTGGCTTTAGAATTTTGTTTACTTGCTATTGCTTTCTTCGCCTGTAAAGGATGTTGCCATTATCAAATCCATGTACTCAGCAGATCTGGCAAGTATTAGGACCCTTTCTGGCACAGATATCACATGATTTGGTATGAAAATAGAGAATACAATATATGGGATTGCATTGTCTCTGTTTAGAATGCTTACATGGAAAACTAGAAGAAAATGTGTTTGCTTGCATTTGCTATACACGGACTTTTAGGAATGGAATTGCTATGTCATTAAAATGCTTGCTTGGGAACCAGACTGCTGCTGCAGGAAGGACCTATGAGATTCAGATGTTTTAAAAGGTGAGCTGACCTGTCAGCGATTTTGAAATCTGAAAGATGCCCTAGAAGCTCTCTCATGAGATCTGCAGGACAGAGGAGACTCTGCTGTGTGCAGGAAATAGCTACAGTGTGATGTGATAGCAAGAACCGCTTGCATGCATGGGAACCTTGTGTGCAGATTGTATGAGCAGCTGTATTGTTCTACATGTGTTATGTGCCCATCAGACTTTGTTCCCCAGCTGGCTCTATAGTCAAAGAGGAGGTAGAACTCTGCTTTCAATATTAATTTTGTGAAGCCACCATTAACAGCCTCAGGTAACACCTTCTGCTTAGAGAAAGAGCCTTTTATTTGGCCTGTTTGCTGGGATTATAGCATCACAAGAGCAACAGCTGGGTTGTGTGGAGTTTTAGTTGCAGTATCCTTCTTAGAAGGCTGTCTCTGTTGAACATGTACCTCCCACATGAGGATCGTAGCACCCCTTGTTTGTATGACAGTAGATTAATGACTGCCTCTCATTTTCACTACGTAATCCAAGTGCTTTGCTTCCTCTAAGGATAGGGTTAGAATAAAGATAGTCAGCAGAGATGATAGATGATATATTACGGTGAGATGTGTACATCCCCAAGTGTGTGATGTGCCTCCTGACTCCAAGGAGGCCACAGGCTGTCACAGTTAGCTCTGTGGTGTCTTCTCAGAGACCTCTGTTGTGCGATTGAGGTTGTTTCTACCCCAGATTTTGAGAGTGAACATCACTTTACATCTAGACTCTTCTTCACCAATAGTGAAAGTTTTGGGGTCCTGATTCTGTTCAGTAAGATTATACCAGTAAGCTGATGCCTGCTTGTGTTCTGTGTTGTTCCCACAGATTGTACTGCCAATTTTAATTTTCCGTTGAAACCCCGTGGTAGATATGAACTAGTGGCAAGCTCCTGTGACCTTGTAGTCCAGCACGGGATCACCTTGAACTGTAGGGGTGAGATAGGAGTCCAGCATATGCAATTACAGTTCATTAAAGAAAAAAAAAAAACAACAAGCCAACAAAAAAACCCCAACAAAATCTCACAGAAAAAATATGCGAAAATATGACATGTTTGAGACAGCCGCGAATCGCAGCTTTTTGCATAGCCAAGCCCACTTTTTCTCCAGCGTGACCTGCATTCAGAATCAGGTACCTTAAGTGCTATGTTAAGAACAAGAGACAAATCCATATTTCCTAGATAATTCCTATAGCTTGTGGTTTAAAAAAAATTAATGAATCATCACTGTCAGAAACACACTAGATTTATTTTTTTTCATATAAAACAATTTTTTCTATACATGTAATTTTTCATTCACTAACTCCTGGCAGTGAGAAGCTGCAGTGTGAGGTGAATATATTGCAGCCATCAGTGTAGCTGCACTTTGAATCTTGCTTTGTCTCTCAGGTGTGTTCTGCTTTTTCTCTTCCCAGGTTAGAATTTCAGTCCTCTCTAGATTGTAAACTAGATTTTCACATTAGTCTCTGGTCACCTAGCAGATCCAGCTGTGACTGAGCACCGTGACTTTGGTTTTTTTCTCATGATCAACCAGCCGTAGTCCAAAAGTAACCAGGCAATTACTTTCTCATTACTATTTGTGCAATATTGAAGAAAATCTAGAAGCCTAGCAGAGGAGATTGAAAGACAGTAAGAACAGAGTAAATAACAATCTAGGTTCTCAGATTAGGCCCAGGTCTTTCAGCCCACAAAGCTCTGCGCCTCAGACTTCTTCACAGAGAGGCTTGTGACAATGCACAAATGTAAATTTTCTGTCAGCCTTTCCTCTCACCCGTTTTATTCTACTTCAGAGTAATTTTTAAACTATTCAGAAGAGTTGTTAAAATTCAACTTTGACAGCAAAACTGATTCATAGTTGCAGCCTGCCAGTGAGATTTTCACAATTTATAGTTCAGCCCGTCCACTGCAATGTTGTGTGCTGCGCATACCCATGACTTTCCTGGTGATTGTGTTTCTAGGAGTCTACTGTTAAACTGAGATTCACCAGTGCTCTTACTGATATAGCACCTGTATGCACACTAGTGATTAGATTGAAAAATGTGGTATCTACAAAAAAAATGCATGTTTAATAAATTATACTTCGGACACCCGTTTTGTCCATGTCTTAATGAGGACTACCATCCCTGCATGCATTCTTCTGCTTCTCTCTCTCTCCCAAGTTACCTACCACCTGGAGATTCCCTGTATGCAGATTTATGGTGCCCATAAAGTGCACCAGCCACTTGAAACTGACACTTTTACCACCAGGTCAGTCAGAGCCTGTGAGTAATCAATAGGTTCCTGATTTACTAACTGAAGTGTGTGATCAATAAGGGATAAACCTGAATGAAATACATGTTACAGAGACAATTTATGACCTCTGAGCCTTTCTGTGTTAGAGGCATGGCTGCTAGATGCAGTGTCCTTACTGTTAGTCTCCAGCGGGAGTATGATTTGCCTTTAGTTTCACTACAAGAAGAGATTTTGATATTCTTATATTGGGTTTGGGGTTTGTTTGTTTGGTTGGTTGGTTGTTTGGTTGGTTGGTTGGTTTTACCACCTCTGTAACTGAAGTGTAAAGGTGGATATGGTTTGAGCATGCAGCTGAGAGCCAGGAGCTTTAATTCAAGATCTAGCTGTAACATTTGTGAACTGGGAATAATTGCATAAAATCTCTTGGAAATAATAGTGCATACTTCTTTCCTAGTCCATAGTGGTACTTTATCAAGAATCAGCTGGCCAGTGTTGGTGTAAGTTCATAAAATCAAAAAGGGACCTCATTTATGTGATAAAATGAGTTGGATTATTATATATAATTATATAGTCATCTAGTTGGTAATCTAATACTGTGTCACTGATGCAAAATAAAAAGCTGAAGTTCCATTTGATTGAGACTGTCTTTTCCTTGGGCTATGTGTACCTAGATGTTTCAGAATATATGGTAGAACAGTGCTAAAATATTATATAGCCACTCTCATAATCATGTATAAAACCACTTTGAGCAAGTGTGAAGTCACTTAGACATTAGTCATTTATGTGTACAAACACAAGATTTGAATATGCAGTCTATAGGTGTGCTGGTATTTTGAAAGCCTTTAGTTCATGTTCCAGGAGAATTCTGTGTCTGGTTATGTTAGCATGCATTCCTGCATTTGAAGAATTATCTGTTGGTGGAACTTAGCAAAATTTGCAAATTTGTGAAACAGTTCCTTAATGTCAGATGTAGATGACAGATGTTGTAGTCTTCTTGTAGAACTTTTGAATTTTAGTTGAGAAGACAGAACAGTAGGTATTTCTTTCTTATTTTGTGGTTGCACATTTGTTACAGGTAAGTAGGCAGACCCAGCAAAATTCAAACAATTTATAGGCTTGGCTGATGTAGGAAATGTTTTGTGCTCACTACACTGTTCTGTGTAGCTACAACAGCTACTTTGGTTTTGCATGAATATGGTGTCTAAGGTTGTATATATTAGCAATACACTCCTTTTTTTTTTTTTTATTAGATTTTCACATGGAAATACAAAGCCATGAACTTTTCCTTTTGTTATATGTAGAAGATTTCAGTACATGATAAATGTGTATGTTAAACTTCCAGGATATATAGTTTTTAAATAAAAATAACAAGCTTTAAAGACACAGAAGCTTTTCATCACTTGACCATCAAAATCTATATAAGCACCTCACAATTGTTAATGTATTTTACTTGCACTGTAGTTTTGCACTTTGCACATCAGATCTGATGCAAAGTGTGACCAAGGAACTTGACAAAGAAACTGTTATCTCAGACAAAGCAGGGATTTGAACCCAACGTCATTGCTAAATTATGCATTTGTATTCATTACAGATTGTATTTGACAAAGTTCTCTGGTCTGCTGCCAAGACTGTCTTTTCTGAATTAAACTTCTCTTCTTCCTACATCTAGAATTTGGAGGAGTGCTCAGCTGAAGTCAGTCTCAATAATGCGGGTTTCTTATTAATTGGCAAGTGGTTAAACTGAAGTGGTCTTCAGCAGGCTTCAGACTTAGCAGTTGATTTGACTGGGACAGATTCTGCCTTTCAGCCAGTTTACAGGTGCAGCAAGGCTGTATAACCATAAGCCAGATTCAGCTGTTTTCACATCATTTTCATAAGGAAATATTAATTTTGAAAATGTGAGACATTTTTGCATTCCTAACTTTCTGAACTTACTATTGCAGTAGAAACGATATTCATGGACACTTGGAATATAGGTACATTCTAAGATGATTCTACAGTACTAAATAGGTTGCAAAATAATTTCTGAGTAAGGGAGCAATACCACAGAATTTCTTTCAAGAGCAATCTTGAAGACATTTTTTTATGCTTGCATAGAAGTAATGGTAGGACTTGTGTCTTATCACTGCTTGATCACATCTTTCTTTATGCAGAGTTACTTTAAAGTTAATACAAAACCAGATCCTTTAAAGGCTATGAAATAATTATGCTTCTGAACAGTCTGTGTGTGAGCTCTTAAAAGAGATGGCAGCATAATGCTATATTAAATACAAATGTGAGCAAAACTTCCCTGAGAAGCTTTTGGTTTGTGTTGATGACTAGTTAAGAAGCTGATGGGAACATGGGAGTTGGAGGGTGATTGGCCAGAGTCTTACAGGAAGGTGAGACTGGAACAGAGTTTAATTTGGTTTAATTTCTTCATAGGCAAGCAAATGTACACCTGGGACCGCCATGCTCAAGGGACATCAAGAGGAAACGAAAGCCAGCTGCAGCCTCCGTGTCCAGCCCAACATCAGGTAACCTGGATTTATCTGTGTGCCAGCATTTCTAAAGTCGTGTCCCTCTTGAGCAAAGTGCCAGGGTCACAGTAGTCAGAAATGGCATTACATTGTTTTCAAACTAATGAAATGTGTGTGAGAGGGACAACTTGTGAGAGAAAGTATGATGTGTTTTTGCATAGCATCAAAATCTGCCTAGTAAACAAATCTTTGATGATGCAGCTATGGTAACTTAATGCAATTTACACTACTTACTGTATAGTGGGTAATAATCTGTTTCTTCATAAGGTGTTATTTCCCCAGGGCCTAAATTTTATACAATACATGGTAATAAGGAGGTGATCAGTATACAGAGTGTGCTTCTTAGGTGTTGGGCTGACATTAACTGGTGGCTCAGGTGCTCTTTTTCAGGGTACTTTTTTCAGTGTTTTTAGACACTTTCACAGTACCAGAAATCTGGCAAATTTTGTATCATCACTGGGTTAGACCACCAATTCCGGGGAATCATCTTACTCTTGTAGATGAAAATAATAACTTTTTTATTTTTCTTGCTCTGGGATTGCAGTGATTAAAATGCTGGTTTATTTTTTTGTGGCATATTTCTGGATAGTGAGTGGTTACTCATCAGAATCTGAAAAAGTGTTGATCTGCAGAACACAAAGGGGTTCAGGAGACTTCTTTCTGGCCTTTCACCCTAC
The DNA here is from genome assembly GCA_024611175.1 of Megaceryle torquata. Lineage (NCBI taxonomy): Eukaryota > Metazoa > Chordata > Aves > Coraciiformes > Cerylidae > Megaceryle > Megaceryle torquata. The sequence goes on from JANIJG010020754.1 coordinate 7,277, forward strand.
CCTCTATTCAAATATTTTGTCTGCTATCAAGTGACACATGTTCTTCCAACTAGTTTATTGAAAAACTATCATTGTAATCCAGTAATGAGGTGGTGGGTAAGCTGATGGGGAAAAAATTGTGAAAACAGTGGGCAAGGCCAAAGGAACTGATGATGGAATATGAGGAATGAAGTTCAGATTTCTTCCTTGAGGTGGTGGATAAGACAGTAGAATAATGAAGCAGAGAATAAAGTTGTTCCAGTTCTCCAGGCCACAGACTCATATTACAGGCTGTCTGAAAGGTTATCTATTAAAAAAGAACACTAATTTAATAATCTGTTGCTCAGCAAAAGCATCATCTGTTATTGACTGTTTATTGAGGATATTCTCTCCTGGATTTTGAGAGCTCATGCTAGGATTCTGTGCTAGGATATTCAGACTTGTGTAGTATGAAAGATTTATTAAAAACTGTATCTTTGTAGCCACAGAATTTTAGTTCTCAGATACTAAGTTTTCTTGGTGTGAATGCTAGTGTCTCCCTGTCCCCCATTACTGTGCATTAATTTATTGCTTAGAGTGTATTCTGTACTGCACTGCTGGTCACTTTCTATAGGGAGAGCTTCTATTTCTATGCCTACATGTTTCAAAAGACTATGTCAATTGTACCTACTTGATGAGGCAAATTGTATAGTGGACACTTTTGAAAAATTGATTCTGCATCTGGAGTGGAGCTCAGCACTGGAAAACAGCAGAGGTTTGAAATGTGGTGGGTTTTATTGCAGGGATGAGGGAGAAAAAAATCAGTATGTATTACAAAATAAGGAAGGAGAGTGTAGTTACTGGAATCTGGATGGGATGCTTGCATTGATCATCAAGAGGAAAGTTGTTCAAGGTCTATAATGGTCAGAAATGGTAAAGATCTCTTCCTTAGATCCTGTTTAGAAATGTCTCCAGCAAAGTTAACAGCTATGGGTTAGCTGTGGGTTGCAGGGTTTGCTACAATACTGACTTGCAGAAAGAAACTTTTATGATTGGGTAACCGAAGCTGTGTCCTAGCTGATTTTCTACAGCAGTGTCCCAGTTGCAGCTGGAGGACAAACTGGGCCTGTAACTTGGAAACTTCTGAAACCTGGTATTATTTCTGTTCAAAGGTGATCTGATGGCAGAATTACTAAAGCCTAAAGAAATACACAGGATTACTCCGCAATAATGTAGAATTAACTGAAGACTCTCTTGCTTGATACATAGTGATGAGATAGGTACAGATTTTTCTCCCTTGCCCCTAAATAAATGTCTAATACTGGGGTTCCCCTTACCAGAGCAATCATGGCAGTCTCATTTTCTCACTACAGAGGCTTTTTGTGTTTGTGGTGTTTTACTTCTACAAAAGATGAAACACAGGTGAATCAGAACGCAGGCCCATGCTTGTCACTGCAGGTACAGAGTGTGCTGAATTTCTTCACCTTTAAATAGCTCCTTAGCTGAGACCAACTGCTCTCGTCTCACTTGTTGACCAGGTCCTGCTTCAGTGATCCTCTTTTTTGCAACCTGAGTGCCCCATGGAGGTGAAGGACACAGCCTGAGCTGGCTCCATCAGTCAGCAGAACTAATGGGCTTGCTCTGCCGAACATCGGGCCATCTCGGATTCCACCTCTTTTATAGAGATGAGTGATGAAGAGGGGCTCGTTCCGCTTTGCCGCTGTATTAATACACATCAGGGGCCAGCTCCCGGCACTAAATCACGCTACTGCATACATCTGTTATCGGACTCCTCACCAGTGTGATGAACAAGACTGCAGATAGAGGCTTCCTCGTGTCATTCTTTATAGGATTTTCCTAAAAGAATAAATAGCTCAAATCTCTGCCAACACTCTCCCCTGTCATTGTGATGAATTTAGCTTCTTTCTTAAACATGCAGCTACAAATCTTCCCCTGTCGCCTCACCCCCCCAACCATCCATAGAAAGTTTTGAGTTGAATTTGGCTAAAATCAGAGGATGTTAATAAAAGGCATCTGAGATGTGGATGCCATCTTTTTCTAGCTGCTGGAAGGGAGCTAGAGATATGTTTATTTGGGAGCCAAGCATAAGTTTATTCCATGTCTTCTCGTGTACTTTCATGAATGTGAGTATTTATGAGTTCTGATAAAACATCTTTTGTCAGAGACTCTCATGAACATTGGAAAACATGCACTGCTGTAGCAGAAGTGCCTAGGTCTCTATTATAGTGTTATAGTATTAACTTTCTGGTATTTGTAAACTATCTGCTGCTTGAGGCTAACTGGCCTAAATACCATAACTGAGTTAGCTGTAAAAGAATAGCCTTTTGGAAAAAGGTGAGGCTGTTGAGAGCATCAAAAAGTGGGTATAAAATTCAGAATTTGTTTGCACTTCAGGAAGTGACATCAAAATTAAGTTGGGCAAATTTATGCAAAAGTTGAGAGACAACTGAAAATGAAAGTAGTACTTTCCACACTACACACTTGAACAGTGTGTGAGCCTTAAAGCACAAGGCTTTCACCAAGAACAACAATCTGGCTAGTGTAGTTTGACAGTAGAATAAGGAAATCTGTAGGAAGTAAAATTGGCTATACTGGATTAGACCAGAAGTTCATCCAACTTGGTGACTAGCAGCCAGTGCCTAGGGAGGAACAAAATCTGTTGTGATAAAGGTGCTTCAAACTTTCAGTGATCTAAGACTTAGGGTCTTGAAAAGGCAAGGGTAGTGTCCTTGTGTTTGGTTACTTTCTGTTGCAGTGCAATAAATCTGGAATAATGTCCCCAGAAGCACAGTAGAGCTTGTCTGAGAAATACTCTATAGTGTTACTCCTGTGGTAGTTATTCTCTGCTTTGAAAGGGATCTCATGAAGACTGTCACGTCTGTCTTCTATTTGTCAGGCCACAGGTATAGATGGTTGTGAAATAAATGGGGAACAATTGTCCAGCTTTACACTGATGTTTTTAATGTTTATGTGGTCCAGTCTTCTATATATGTAGCAGTGCACATAGTAACTGACATCCTGTTTCAGGTGCTACAGTAGTCTGGGGTAAAACTGCATGAATAGACTTTTTTTGTCTTCCTTGGCATGTATTCACAATTAGCTTGTGAAAAATAATAATTTCTAAAAGGTGACAGCAGCCTCTGAGAACAATCTGATAGGAAGAGGGGGAATGGATTCAAGCTCGAGCACAGGAAGTTCCACCTCAACATGAGGAAGAACTTCTTTACTGTAAGGGTTACAGAGCACTGGAACAGACTCCCCAGAGAGGTTGTGGAGTTTCTATCTCTGGAGACTTTCAAGACCTGTCTGGATGCGTTTCTGAGTGATCTGCCCTAGTTTTGGCTCTGCTCTGGCAGGGGGGCTGGACTCAATGATCTTTGGAGGTCCCTTCCAACCCCTAACATTCTATGGGTTGTATCAGTTTGGTCTAATTTTCCCTCTCCTATTTCTTGCTAATGCATTCACTCTTTGTCATGGTGTGATGGTACCCACCAGCAAGAAGCTTGTTTCAGTTCTTTGCTTTTTTTCTTTTTAATGAGCAAAGATGGAGAGCCTGGGTGTGAAGGCTGCTAGCGAGAGGCCCGTAGCGTAGCATTGGTGGTGATTATTAATTTAAGGACTTTGACTTTTTTTTTTTCATCTTTCATATGAACTTCAGACAAAGGAGGATGATGGGGTAGAGATAAAATATGCAATCTACTGTTATCAGCTGTGTTATTGTGGTCGTATAGGAATGACTCACTGTTTTGGAAGTACAGAAGCAGGATTGTTGGGGTTCCAGATTTACTAACTGCGGAACCTCAAGCATTGAACCAGCTTTTTATTTAAACTTCAAAGCAGTCAGTCTTATGGTTGAGGCTTGTTATAGCCTCTTTATCCTTCATCCACTACAGAGCAGCAGATGCAACTTGTAATAAAAACACACAAACAGCTATTATCTGCTGTGAGAATACAATGAAAAAGAGATGTTTCATACTGAAGCAGTTACTTGTTTAAAAAAAAAAAAAAGGCAGTTGCCCCAAAGACTCCTGTTGCAATTGCTCTTTTATTTTGCCTTGCTCTGCCTCTGAGGAATTAGTGATTCAGGATTCTGAGAATGGGTATAAACTCTCATATCTCTAGGTTTCTGACAGTCCTGGAAATTTGTGTGCCTGTTGGGTTGATCTGCAAATCTCTCTTCCTAATTATAGCCTATCCCTTTTTGAAGCAGTTGTTCTATTAAGAAAATGAGAATGGATTCCAGTGTAGCTTAGTAAGTAGCTTCTTGTTATAATATGCTGATTTACCATATTGGATATATGTGGAGGTTCATGATACTGCCTTTACTGGGTCAGGAGAAGAGGTATATTTTTGGCTTTAACTGAGCTTTGCAACCTGTAATTTACCAGGCCTTCAGAGACTTTGAAATTCTCGGATACAGGGTTAATTGAGTCTTTGTGGAGAGATCAAGTTATCTTCAGCTGAGTGATTATGAATTGATTCAGTTAAAGTATGGGACAGCTAAAGCTCTTGATTTTCAACAGGAACTTTTGACTAAGGGAATGAGTTAGCAGACTGGGAACTTGTAGTTCTGAATATCAGAATTACTAAGGCAAAGGTGTTGATACTATCAAGAACCTGTATTTCAAAGGAATTTGACAGTGGAACGTGAAGGAACTTGATAAATGATACCTTCGTATAGGAAATTTTAATAATGAGGTGTTTGCCATGAATTTGCTTGTTCTAACTTTTTTTTTCTTTCCCTTTCCTTTTCTCTTCCTCTGTTCCCCGTTTCCTGCAATTTTATATTCCAGCAACTTTATCTGTTCACATGGATGCAGCAGAGTCAGAGCTACCAGCAACACTGTTCCTGAGATCCCAGAACTCTGAGTGGACAGGGAAAACACCAGCAGCTGAGAAAGCCACTATTGCTGTCTCCAGTAGCTTTTTTAAAATGCCACCAGAGAAGAGCCCTGGATACAGCTAAAAGGAAGCATTGCAACTGTAAAAGCTTGCTGGATTTTAGAAGTGTTTGGTGTGTGTCTTCACCAAACATCTTGTTTGGCAGTAGCTATATCTTCAGTATTGGCGCGTGATGTGTGCCACCATCCAGACTGATCTGCGTGTCCCACATACCTAAATCATGTTTGTGAATCTGTGTTTAAGAAAAGGTAATCAATGTCAGGACTGCGGTGGCTTTTAAAAATGTTCTTGCTATTGCTGTATTTATTATGTATTCGTCTTCTTCCCTGATGCCAGCTCATATATGCTGTGTCATGTACAGATCTTTTGAGGTTTCAGATCTTTATTCACCCCTTGGACATGTTGCTTGTTTGTGCACCTGGTGTCTTCTTGGTGAAAGTCGCACTGCTGCTCAGAGGCAAAAGTCTCCCTCCTGCTTTCTTTCAGGCCAGGAGGATTTCTTGGCTGGGGAATAAGGAGGGAATTCAAACAAGTTGAAACATGGAATCTGAATTCAATATTAGCAGAATGTTTTTAGGTCATGTGCTAATGGACTTTAATCATGTTGCTTCTAGTGAAGCAAATAACGGTGCTTGTCCATTCAGAAATTGCTGTTGGCTCACTGGTAGCATGGTCCATTAGACCTTCTCCTGTGTTCTGAATGTCTTTAGTCTTGCTTATGTATTTCATGTTCTTTCCTAAATGTCCTACTGGATAAGGATTTGGGAGAACTGCTTGGACAGAAATGTGTAAGTTTGTTCCTGGTAAGGAACCTGGGTCCTTGGAAGTATGGTAGAGGATACACAAAACTTCCATTTCTCAGTATATAAACTAAAAAATTACTGTTAGCCTTTCTAAAGGATGCTTGCTGTTGAAGTTAAGATGCCATTGAACAAAAAAGCTATTTCAAGTATCACCGGAATTCAGAGCATTCTGGGTATTGATTAGACCACTTCTCTCACAGTTTTTTCCCTCCCTTCAAAAAGTATTGTCTGCTATATCTACTGGAGGTGATTGTGCTTTACACTGCAGCATACACAAAAGATGTATGCTTCTCTCTTCATAGTACTTTCGCTTGGTCCCCTGTTACCTTCTGTGTGGGAGAATATATGGATAGTGATTCCCCCCCCCCCCCTTTTTTTTTTGCATTGTTCATCACACTCCACTTATTATTCTTGAATTATTCTGGAGCTTATTTTGGGCTATGTCTTTAGAATATATACCTGCATAGCATGGAACAGGTGGCCTTATGGCTTCTGAAGTCCTTTAAATATAGGATATGTTTGTATGCATAGAACTGGTTTTGCTTTCCTTGGTGGGTGGAACTTTCATACAGGACCCTTTAAGCTTGTAAAACTCATTTGAGTGTGGAGATGCAGTCAGCACTTTTAAGCAGAGAACAAAATTTGCATGTTTTTAGTGGTTTTGCAATGTTCTGCTCTCCTTTTTAAATTAAACAGCTGAGGGACAGATTTGATTGTGTGGATGTAAAGCTGTGATTTCTATTTAATTCTGTATTAAAATGTTAAATGGTCATAAGATACACAAACCAAAAATTGAATGACTAACTAAATCATGATTAACAGTTATACTACAGACATGGTGTCTGTGTCTGATCCCCTAATACTTACTTATTCTTCAGGAGAGATCCAAATTGGATTAATATTTCTCAGCCCAAGCAAACTGTCAGATCTGTCCATGTAAATCCTTCTCAGAACTTTGTTGGGTTTTTTTTTCTGTTTGTTTGGTTGTTTTTTTGTTTGTTTGGTTTGGTTTTGGTTTTATTTTTTTTTTAAATTTTTGTTTGTTTGGGTTTTGTTTTGTTTTGTTCTTTTGGTGGTCATATATTTTAGAAGTAAGTAGAACAGGGAAGCCTTCTTGCCTTGCTGAAGGAGTACAGAGGTCAATTTGGATTACAGGACAAGCTGTAAGGGTTTTGTGTAAAGAGGAGGTTTTCCTTACCTTTAAAGGTTGAATGTACCTGTGACAGTACTGAAGAGTAACTGTAGCAGGCCTTGCCTGGGTAAGCCATGCTTCCTGCCATGGCAACTTTCTGGAAGTGCCAGGAGACTCATATTCTTGCAGTTGCTCTGTCTTTCTGTTTCTAGGTTAGAATCCATTTGCAGGTCAGTCAGGCTCTCAACCAAATTTGATTCTCCTGAGTGGCAGACACACTAAATGAATTTTGTATCTTGTTACTCCAAGGTATTTATAAAAATTCCACTTCAGCAGCTTGATACAGATTTGAATATTTGCAGCATTCTTTGATGAACGAACTAGGTCCATTGTTTTTGGTTTGTTGTTTTTTTTTTCTTTTCTTTTTTTTTTTTCCCCCCCTAAGATTCCTTAGAACTCACATGGTACTCGCACAGTATGCAGTGAAGGACACAATGCTTCAGATGTGGATTGCTTGAGTAGAAAGGAATAATAATGTGCCTTGATTTGGTAACTGTGCTTTTATTAAGGTGGTCCACTATGTGGTGGTTGATTTAAAGGTACACAGCTCACTCGTATTCCACTCCTGGCCCACCAGGACTCCCCACTCTTTTTCCATGTTCTTTCTAGTTGTTTTCTCCCTTTCTCCTCATGGGATACTTCAACTTCCCAGATACCAACTGGGAATGCCATATGGCTGTGACAAAGTCTGGGAAATTTCTGAACTATGCATAAGATATTTTCTTATCACAAGTATTCAGTGAGCCAACTAGGAAAAATTCCTTCCTAAACTTGTTATTTGTGAATAGAGAAGGACTTACAGGATATGTGATGGTAGGTGGCTGTCTTGTCCATGTGATCACAAAATGGTTGAGTTGAAAATTTTTAATGAGAAAAACGGTCATCAGAGTGGCTAACCTGGATTTCAGGAGAGCTAACTTTAAGCTACTTGGAAAGCTAGTTAGCAGTGTACCTTGGGAATCTGCTTTTGATGGCTATGGGGTCCATTAGTGCTGGTCTGTTTTTTAAGAACCACCTTTTAAAAGCAGAGGAGCTGGCAATCTCTCTGTCTTGAAAGTGGCACGGAAGACCAGTTTGGCTGAGCAGGTAACTCCTCTTGGAACTCATGAAGAAAAAGAAATTGCATGATCTCTGGAAGCAAGGTCAGGCTTTGCAGGAAGATTACAGAACTGTGATTCACTTATGCAGGGAGAAAACATGAAAGGCCAATGTTAGAGTTAAAACTGGCCAGTGTTGTGTTAGACAACAGGAAAGGCTTTTTAGAAGTACACTAATAGCAAGAGGAGGTCAAAGGAAAACATTGGACTGATACTTGTTGAAAATGGTCACCTGACAAATAAGGATGAAGTGAAAGCATTCAATGCTTTTTTTGCCTCAGTCTCTAATAATACTGATAGACCTTGGGCTGCTGAGTTCTCTGAGTTGGAGGACCGTGACTGTGGGAATGGTGACTTTCCCTTTGTGGACACTGAAATTGTAAGAGACCAGCTGTAGCAGTTGAATGTAATTAAGTCCATGAGGCCAGATGGGATTCATCCCAGAGTACTGAAGGAGTTAGTGGATGTTACAGCAGAAACCCTCTGTCATCTACCAAAGGTCCTGGGTGTCTGTGGAGGACCCTGCTGACTGGAAGCTAGCCAATGTTCCAATTTCCAAGAAGGTTGTGAGGGAATACCTAGGAAACTACAGACCTGTCTGTACTTTTTCCAGGTACTGAGGTTAGACTGAGAAGATCATACTAGATGCTATTGGAAGACATTTGAAGGATGATGCAATCATCAGGCACAGTCAACATGGATTCACAAATGGAAAGTCCTATTTAACTGATTCGATACCCTTCTACAATAAGGTCACCCGCCTAGTGGATGAAGGGAAGGTGATGAGTATAGTTTTTCTGGATTTTAGTAAGGCTTTTAATACTGTCCCTCACAACATCCTTCTGGACAAGTTGTCCAGCTGAGATGAGAAGATACATGGTGTACTGAGTGAAGAACTGTCTAAACATCAGGACTGAAAGGGTTGCGGTGAATGGGGCTACATCTCTTTGGCAGTCAATCACCAGCGGTGTTCCTCAGGGTTCAATTCTAGGCACAGTTCTGTTCTGTATATTTGCCAATGATTTCTTTACAGGAGTTGAACGCACCATTTTGGTGCATTTTGGTTCATCAGGTTTGCTGGTGATACTAAACTGGGAGGTGCTGTTGACACTCTAAAGGGACAAGAGGCCTTGTAAAGGGATCTAGATAGATTGGAGCATTGGGTAATCATCAATGGCATAAAGTTCAGTAAGAACAAATGCCAGATTTTTGCACCTGGGACAGAGTAATGCCGGACACAAGTATAAACTGGGAGAGGAGCAGCTGGAGAGCAGGCCTGCAGAAAGGGATCTCAGAATGCTGGTGGAGAGCAGGCTCAAGAGGAGTCAGCAGCATGCCCTGGCAGCCAGGAAGGTAAACTCCATCCTGGGATTCATCAGACAGTGTAATCAGCTGGTCAAAAGAGGTGATTATCCTGATCTTTTCAGCATTGGTGTGGTCTCACCTTGAGTACTGTGTGCAGTTCTGGGCCTCACAATTAAAAAAGGATGTAAAGGTCCTGGAATGTGTTCAGAGGAGCACAAAAAAAGCTGGTGAAAAGACTGGATGACATGTCCTGTGTGGAGTTGTTAGGGACTTTGGAATTGTCTAGTTTGGAGAAAAGGACATTGAAGAGTGACCTTATTGCTATCAGCCCTGAAGATATCAGGCAGTTCAACTAGATGATTGTTGTAGGTCCCTTGCAACTGAAGTATTCTACTCTAGTCATGAAATTGATGAGGTTTCTGTCTTTTCATTTCTCCAATCTGACCAGGTCCCTCTGGGTGGTACCCCCACCTTCCAGCATATCAGTGGCTCACTTTCTGATCTTGCTGAGACTGTGTTCTGTCACTAATGATCACTGAAGAGTATCAATCCTAGTGTTGTCTTCTGCACATTTCACATCATCAGTCATTATTCTTTGAGCCTAACAGTTCAGGCAGTTTCTCACTGACCTTTTTTACTGGATGGCGTCCAGTCCATAGCTCCCCTATTAGGTTATAAGAATGCTGTGAGAGTGCATCAAGAGGTGTGCTGAAGTCTATGTTGTTTACATTCACTGCCCTCTACATATTCACAGAACCTGTTATTTCATCATAGAAGGCAGTCAGGTTCATAGGCATCATTTTCTCTTGTTTAATCTGTCTGCCTGTTCCTAGTCACCTTATCTTGTCCTTTGGGTGCCTGGAAATGGCTTCCAAAACTTACTTCTTAAGGCTACTATGACCAAAAAGGGGCTAACCTGTCATTCATCAAATCATCCTTCCTGCGTTTTTAGAAAGGTGACATGATATGTACCCCTTCCTGTCACTTGGGACCTCATGCAATTGTCAGTTTTTTCATAGATGACAGAGACCACAGTCTTGTAATGACATACATTTACAAACAGGGCTTTATTTATGTACAAGGAGAATATGGATGTTCAGTGAAAGAGAAATCAAGAGCTGGGAGGAGCACATTTAGTAGTTGTTCTTTGCACATTTCCAGTAGTTCCAGTGAGCTCTACTGAGATTTAGTGGCTAGTTTGGTAGCTACTGGAGAAGTGTGAATTAAAACAGCACAGTTTTTGGCCTGACGGATTTATGATTTTTAAGGTCAGGTACAGTAAAGAGTGAAGAAGGCAACAAAACAGTAGATGGAGAGAAACTTACTTGTAAGAGACTGTGACTAGTGCTACTGAATGATGGATTAGCTTAGTGATTGTAGTATGCAGAGGTGTGTCTTGCCAGCATTCCTGAATAATGACATTGCGACAGTTAGTGCTGTCCTTCCAACTGTAGGTGCTCCTGCTGTTCCTTTGTGGATGTTGCCCACTCAGTGGGCAGGGGATGAGAAGGGAAATTGGAGGAAGGGCAAGAGAAGAGTGATTGAGTGCCTCTTGTATTGTAACCCCTTCTGCACTAAAGGAAGATGCTACAGAACCCAGTGTGTGTGCCTGGATATTGAAAAGAAGTTATGTAAAGTGCTTAAGAACTTTGCTTTGTTCTCTTCAGGATCAGTTTTGTGACCAGAGAAAATTTCAGTGAAGCAAAAGTGAAGGACACTACCAGTCATTTGTTCAGAAAATGTATTGTAATGGTCTGTTAGGAGACTTTCAAAGGAGGACAAACGTCTGTTCTCATTGTAATACTGTGTTACTATGTTTTTGTCCACTGCATTCTATTCCAGTTTGTGTTTTGTGCTTGAGACATCCTGCTTTTGTACCATCAAATATGGGAAAAACACTTTACAGCGATGCTTCTTAAGGCATAAAGCATAAGGTGCCACTTGCTATACAGAAGGCAAGACAAGATTATCTTAAGCCATTAACCTTTATCCAGCACAAAGACTGAACTCAGCATAGAGAACATAATGTCTTAATTATACTAAAACATCTTATTCTTAAGAAAGCAAAACTGTGCTATAGGCATGTGCAGGGAGACTAAACTGTCACCAGTGTCTGGAGACCAGTGCATGGCTGGCCCTCAGTCAGGTAACATACAGACTTATGTTGTGGAACCTGAGGGAACCTTCAACATCCTCTCACCTTTAATGTGGGTAAAATGACTTCTCGGCTGCAAATCTGGCTGTGTGACTCCAGTAAGGTGACAAAAATGTGTTAACTGGCATATCAGGAAAAGAGAATTCTTGTACCAACTCACTTGCTAAAAGTGGAAAATGAACTGGCACAGCCTGTTACATTGGATAAAGATGCAAAATAGATACACCTGCAGACAGTAATCAGAAAAAGTATTGCTGAGCCCTGCATGTATGACCTGGAGTAGTCATTGTTTTAAAGCAGAGCCTCCAGTTATTATGAGGATGATGAGGCATCTTTTCATTATAAACTGAAGGAAATGGAATGAAAAGTATAAGAAAGGCTGCACTGAGTCAGACCAAAGGTCTGTCTGGCTTAGTAGTCTCTGTCACAGTGGCTAGGTTTGGATGCCTAGGGGTGCACTGTAAGAATGAAGTAGTTACATAGTGATACTTCCCTTTTGTGTTCTCCTAGCCCAGTGTTCTGTCTCAAAAAGATACACAAACTCTTTCTTTAAGGCTGGAGAAAACTTTTGTGAACCTTTGGGCTATCTTATTTATCCTGCAACTGAAATTAATATTTTTTTTAAAGAGCATGCAATCTGACTTTAAAAACATCAAGTAAGGATTAGCTCATCTTTCTTCATCATCGTTTTCCTTATTAATTACTCTCTTTATAAGGCAATTGCATCTTCTTTTGGAATAATTTTTTCTTAATATCAACATCCTGAGATTATTTCTTGCTGTGCTTTTTTCAGCAAGGTAGAAAATTCCTATTCTTCCTTTACAATTAAACTTCTTTGTCATATATAACTACCTATAGCCAGTCAACAAGTCCTGTGTAATACACTAATTCACATGGTGTTTTTCATAAGCTTCACACTGTAAAACCTGTCATTTAACCTTTAATTATGCTCCTGCATTCGGTTCTAGTGTCTACACTTAGGGTATTCTTTACAGAAGCAGGAACATTTGCTTCCCATTGCTATTCAGGCTTCATATGCTTATGTCCAAATATCATGCCCATCCTTGCTGCCTTAACACTGCTGAAACACTACCATGAAAGTGATGTTCAGGCAGTTGACTGACTCTGATGTTCTTACCACTGCTTTTCAGTGCACAAGAACCTAGAAAGTAGTATTTTTTTTTAATTACAAAATTAATTTCATTAGCAGTATTGAGTGCAATATTGGACTGACAGTTTTTATAATTTGGAATTATGAAAAATAGAATATGCAGATGGGCATAAAAATTAACTTGAAGCTAAAGCCAAATAAATTCCAGTTAGAAATAGAGTGTGAGCTTTTAATAGTGAGTACAGATCAAACATTGCAACAAAGTACTATGGGAAGCAGACCCTTTTCAGACAGCAGCTTCTATGGAAGGAATGTTGTAGCCAAATATATGCTATTGAAATAAACAGAGAAGCATCTAAAAGACACTGAATGATCAATTTTTTCTAGTGAAGGTCAGCCTACATGAAAATGATAGTTGCTTCTGGTTTAGAACCTCTGAGAAGACAGAAGACTTCTGGAGTATAGAGATGTGTTGAGAAATGGGAAGTGCTTTGGCAAACATAGGGAAAAGTGATGGAAGTTCTATGCTGTTACCAAAAGATTGTAATAAAATTTGCATGGGAAGGTGAGGTGAGAAAAAAATTATCTGCACAAACTGAAATGAAGCATCATTTCTGCATGCTGGTTTATTTGTGAGTAGTACAATGACATATGAGTGTGCAATCTTCAGAACCTGCATGATTGCTCAGATGAAGAGTGTCCTGGGCAAGGAGTCTCCCTTTGTTGCTGTATTGGTGGCTAGAGTTCTGCTGTCCTGGGGTAGTGTTCCCTTTGTACATGCTGAGCTTCAGCAGCTCTCAGTTCATTCGTTCAGCTGTGTGAACTGTCTGCACATTGCAATGAAATCAGGATCAAATGAGGCAGAGCACTGGTGGGTTTATTACATTGATACTTGCCAAAAAAGTATGCAATACCTTTCTTCACTACTGTAGCAGTTTGCTTCTGCTTTTTTTTCCCATCATGGAAGATGCCCCCTTGTAGGACTGCCCTTTTGATAGCCTGTAACCTACTGAAGGAGCAATGGTAGGTTTCTCCAAGCAGAAGAGCTCTCTTACACTCATCTGAAAGATGCTGTGACTGGAGGAAGTAATCTTCTGGTAATGTGTTCTCTAACATCAGGGAGCAGTGACTTATTCAGCTTTCTCAGCTTTAAAGTACACGATGATGTACCTTTGTTTCAAAATGAATGTAAAATTCCAGTGATGGAATAGTGCCATATTTTAATTGTTGCTCCAGAACTCAAGTCCTGGACATAATTAGTGTTAATGTCCCACACTAGCATTTGTTTTTGTTACCCAGATTGGTGTATGTGAGACCTCATTACTGGAAGCATTAAGAGTGCCATGAATTGAGACTGGTCTGGCCTGACCAGAGCTTCTGGGCACTGCTGAAGCCATTGAATTTTCTCTAAACTTTGGTGGCACTGCACAGTTAGCCAAAGGTACCAGCAGTTGCAGTCCAGTTTCTCCTATCTGTCCTAGAGGGCTTACCTAGAGATGGGTCACAAACAGGTCTTTTCAAAATCTTTAAAGAGTTGCATTGTGCTTGTCCCAGATGTTTTATGTGGTTATAAGATTTAACTGTTTGTTAGAGATTGGACTCTGGGTTCTTAGGACTCTATTTTGGGGTAAAATGTAAATAAGAAAGATTTTTGCTTGTATTCCTCTTGTCTTAAATATGATATGTATTCCCTGAATGAGGCTTTTGCAGAATCTTTGTTCTTATAGAAACTGGAAATAAATCAATATATGAAAGAAGTGTTTTATCTGATATAAAGCAAACTGAGCTTAGAGTGGGAGGAGAGGTTTCGCTGACATCTAACTAGATTTACAGTATTGGAATGTCCATTAATCTGCATGCTTCCTTGTCTGTTTCCTTAAGTATAAACTGTAACCTGAAGGTCTGTAGGGAGTTACTGTGCTTTTCTTCCTTTGAATTGTAAACTTGAGTGAAGGATATGAGGTAATTTATCATGTCCAGTCTCTGGGTTTTTTTGCAATGATTTTGTTTCCCAGTTTGTCTTGATGTTGTCTGTAGACAAGCGTGATGCTCCCTGTTTGGAATTTGGAACAATTCCAAGGTTTCTTAAGTAGCCTTTCACTTCTAACTCACTGCTTCAGATCTACCCAGTCCCAAAAGGGATTTCATTTAAATGAGCAGGTCAGTCTCAATTGATAGTTTAATGGATATCTATTCATTTTGCCAACACTAACATCCTTTTAAGATAGATTGGCATCATTCTTTTTTACTATGGTAGCAGGTGCTTCAGAGATCAAATGAGCAGTGGACTTTGAATTTTCTTTTGCATATATTTGTGTCCCAGTATTGATAGGCGTGCACACTTGTGGGAGGAACGAAAAAAGACTCCCTCTACATTAACTGTTCTAAGGAATAAATTGTAAAAAAAATTACATCCCAAGTTGATTGAATGTTTGTTTATAAACAGAAAGATCAAGATTCTTTGGAAATTGCTTCAAGTTCTCAACGTTATATTGAGTGGAGGAGCAGTGTCCAATTTTTTTAAATTATGATTTTCCTCTCTCATCTGCAAGCTGCAGTTGAGAGGATAGGGAAGTGTTCTTGGTGCAATGTGCTGATTTTTGTTGGGTGCAAGGAAAAGAGCTCCTAACAAGATATTCTTGTATGGGAAGTGCCCGTATTTGGCAAACATGATCGACTATGGGTAACAGTTAAAAATACAGCTATCTAAAAATCATTATGAGTTGATTCAGTCTTCCACTTACGTGCAACTTTCTTTTTCCCGAAGAATGAAGCATTTCATTTGATAACTGGAGACATTTATATAAAAATAAAAAAGCTGAATGGTTCTTATTCACACAGTCTTAATTATACACCCAAGGAAGGGCTGAGGATTTTCTCAGTTCTCTTTGAATAGCTAATGGTAAGTTTAGTTACCAAGTCTGTCTGTGTTGGCTTTTACTATTTTGATGTTTTTCAGACCATGCTTGCTTCACACTTTCCCAGCTCAGAGAATCAACTGAAACTACACGAGTACAAGTGGACTTGCTACGTACTAATGGGGGATTTCTCACATGGAAATAAAGGGTATTTCAAACCTGAGGGTACAAGATTTGTTCTCTACTGAAGTAAAGTGGTTTTCCAGTAAAAGCAGATATCTGAGAATAATTGTTTAATGAAACATAGTATAAGAGTTTCAAATTGCTAAAGGACATTAATTCATTTCTAGTGGAGGAGCAACAGGGAGGTACCTAAAGATGAGAGCAAGAGCAGATCTTAATCAGGAGGCAGGTGAAACACTTGGGTTTTGCAAAACACACTTTTAAAATTGAAGAAATCTTACTTTGAAAAGTGACCCAGCTTCTTCCTCACAGCCTGCCTGCAGGGTCAGTGATGGCAAGCCAGTGGTTCTGCTAAACTATTGCCAGCACTGACACGGGCATTTTTATAGTAATTCTGACACCAGCTTCTTGAGAGGTTCCCCAACATTGCTTTAGGACTTTGCTTCATCCTGCTTCACCAGGTAATTTGCAACTGCTTGTACTCGCCCAGTCCTCCCACCACGGGGAAACATTAATTCCCATTTTGAGAAAGCAAGAGGTGAAGACATTCTTAATGCTTAGTGTTGTATGGTGAGTTGAAAAAGTCCAGTGTTTTCTTTCCTGGCTGTCCAGTGTCACCATGAAAGGAGCCTGTACAAACAAGAGCAGCAAGGTGAGCTTTCATGAGCCTTTTATTTATTGCTGGTCCTTTCAGGTACTGTGGAGAGAGCAAGTAGGAGTAATGTGGAATGCAGGGTCTGATTCCCAGGAGAGGGAAGAGGAACCATGAGATGTGACTGTTGTGCTTGCACTCAAGTAGTGCTGGGCCACCCTGGGGCAGGTGGCATTTCCCACCCTCCTGACCACATCGATAGGCTGTATGACACTTAGCCACAGGTTTCCACATGTTTACATATTTATTTAGACACTTAAACAAGTGCCTTCTTTAACACACACACATGCAGAAAGAAAACAAACTGGAAAATTTGTGCTCCCATGACAAACAAGGCTACAATTTGAGTGGCCAGTGTTGCTCTAACCAGTACCCTTCTGCATGTGCAGTACAATGAAGTCAAGCAGTTGCATGATTTGTTGTTGGGTTTGAGGGTTGTGTGTCCTGTCCCATTCTCCCTGCCTCTCATACTAGGTTCCTGCCTTAGTACAGGAGGCTTGAGGGTCTCTGAATGTACAGTTGCCTGAGTTTAGGTGTTTTTTCTTGACTTCAAGCTTTATTAACTGCACAGCATCCAGACTGCACTTTGAAGGGGGAAGAAGTAATTTCTTTCTTAGTTTCTTCCTGCTATGGCAGCTTAGAATGTTAATGAATTTATTTATGTGCTGAGCATCTGGATGTTACTCTCACCCTTATTTTATAGATGAGGAGTTTAAGTCGGAGTGACTGAAGCAAAACCCAGAAGTTATTTCTGAATTTGGGGGGCTCAAGATGAGATACCCAGGGACTGGCAGTTTGAGTGGCTTACTTTGTAGTCCTTTGTAGGTTTCAAGTCACACTTATTGCAAAGTTCCATAGCAGCTGCAAATGCTCAGAGCTTCTGCAAATCCAGCCACAGTTACTGATGAGCTGAAGGTCTCTCTCTGACTTCTCAGGTATCAGAGAGATGGCAACAGGCAGGCATCTTGCAATTGCTTTCAACACAAGAACTTTGCTTTGACAGTTTTCTGCTTTGCCCTTTCTGTCTTTAGCAGCAAATGAGACAGACCCAAACTCCTTCAGTTCTTAGCCCTCACTTCTCCAGAAGTGTGTGTTCTGTGCTCTATATGAAGCTAGAGTCTCATAGAAAATAAATGGTGTGATCATTTGATTTGGCAATATTTTAAACTGTATGCACAGAGGAACAAACTGGGATGACAGTTCATTTCTTCACTTTTGAATATTTTTATCTGTAACCAGGTGTGTGTGTATATATATTTATTTATTTTTGAGCTAGTAAATTTTGATATGTATTCACTTTGTATTGGGGTTTTCTTATAGGATATTTTAGCTTCCCAAAATATGTTTTGTCTCTGGAAATATTTATGATTCCTGGACTTCAAAGGAATTGAAAGTGGAAGAGCAGCCCAAATGCCTAGTATCACAGAGGATCTTCTGTGAAGTAGCTTGTCTACTACAACTCAAGAAAGAACAATAGGTAGGTGAAAACTTGCTCTTAAGCAGTTAAACTTTATATACTTTTACCTGCACTTCATAGGTTAACAGTTGGACTTGATGATTCTGTAGATCTCTTCCAACCAGAACGAGTCTATGATTCTATGATACTGACTATTGACTCATCTTGCACTATTTTGGCAAGTATTGTCCTCCAATTCTCCTGCCTAAACTCCAAACTAATGAATGTCCAGTGCAGAAAACCTGGTTGTTATTTAAACAAATGTCCTATTCAGCAGAGTTTTAAAATATCAGAAGTCACAGAGTATATTTTGGGAAGAATGGCCTCAGGTCAGAGACACTCTTTGGAAACAGAATCAATCATCTGACTGAGCTATATCAGAAAGAAGGGGAAAGGTGCAAAGGAAAATGGTACTAACTCCTGTCTTTATGATCCTATGTCTTGTTCTGTTCTCTCCATTGATTCTCAAGTCTAGATCTAGAGAAATTAGTGCATTTTTTTTAAAAGAAAAACCAACAAAACAACACAACCTCGCTCTCCAAGTTTTTGTAGGATTCTTGTGTCAGATGTGAGTTGGCAGGCTCTGCTCACAGATGAATACCCAATTTCTGATATAAACAGATGCAATTAATCCAAAATATGAAAATCAGAATGTTTGAATTTCTACAAACACCATCTTGAGATTGTGCAGGTAGCTGCAGCTGTGGTTTCTTTATCCTTGCAGTAAAGTATTACGGAGCACATCATTTCTTGCTCACGCTTCTCACCTTTACACCTGGGCTAAATGGGCATTTTCTGAGCAAAGACCATTTTTTTCTTGACAGAAGCACAAAAAATGACACTTGATATTTTGCTGTACACTTTATCTTCTCTCTGCTAATTGCTGTGGTTAAAGTGATGATTGTGTACTACCATGTGACTCAAAAAACTTTGCTGAAAAACAAAAATTTCTTTCATGTAAGTTACATCCCAGTTGTATGAATACTTAAATGTAACTTCCTTGGAAGGACCCAAGTGCTTGTAACAAATATCTGGCAACTGGAAGCACCAGAACTGGTATATTCAGAATGTGACAACTCTCTGTCATTCCTCAAGTACCTTGAGCGTTTAGGATGTGAATGAGTACAACTTCTACTGCTTGTCACTGAACTACTGCTGGTAGTTGAAAATTGGAATACAGTGTTCCCGGGAGAGTTTGTCTGTCATGGAGCTCAAGAGGTTAATATGTAGTTATGTGATGATACTATAATTTTATATGCATCTGCAGATACTGGTAATAGACATTAAAGTGGGCATTTACATCCTTATTATGGGGCAGTACTTGATGTCATAATAAAAAAAGTCACATCAGAAAAGTACGGGATAAAAATCTGATTATGCACCTTTAGGAGTGTAAATGGCTTTAAAATTCAAATTGTCACCTGATGGGAGGATCGGGAAAGAGTCAGAACAAGGGCAAAGGGGCAAAGCTGTGAGAGGCAAGGGGCAGTATAAAGGAGGAAAAACAGACAGTCTGGACTAGGCCTTTTTTTGGGCATTTCATAAGCATATGAATATTATACCCCTTTACTTAGGCACCTCATGTCATCTCGTTAAATGTAAGCCTGAGTGAAAACTTCACGATGGGGTGTGAAGATCAATAGACTCTGGATCTTCTGCCTTTCCAAAGTGTTCCAATCTGCTCTATGTTGGGAGGGCTAAAACTTCATGTGGGTTAATGCAGGGTGTTCTTTTGGAAAACAACAGACAATGTCAAAGCTAATAAAGTTTTGAAGGCAAGGAATGAGCTGAAGCTCATGAGGCTGTCTTGAGTAACTGTGCAACTACTGGCCCCAGAGCCTGAGGAGAGGGTGTGGATATTGGGGGAACTGATACTATGAATCCTGAAGGACTGTGTAGGTTAAAATCACCTAAGAAGTACAGTGAGGACTAGAGCAGCATGTGAGAAGGACTGCATATGCAGCTGGGTAGATTGGGACAGTAAATTCAGCTGTAATGCACTCAGATGGTTTCCAACATCACTTTGAGTGTCTGTGGGACCCAAAACCATATAACATGAAGAAATTAGGAATAGTATTGACCTTCTATTTTGCTATACATTTTTATCCAAATACATCCTAAAGTACTCTAAAAAATTCTTCACAGTTGACTGAAATTTTAGGTATATTATTTTCTTTGTTGGAAATTTGGGGTGCAAGGTGGTGACGTAAATAGTTAATCTCTGCTGAAAGGGCAAGGCTTCTCCTTTAATCTCCACTCCATTGTCTCCCTATGCCTGGCTGTAAGCTTCTGCTGCTTACCTTTGATGGCCTGGACCCCTTTGAATCACATCAACCCCCTTAACTGCAGAAAAATGACTTGATTTCTGCTGGTTTGATCATTGTTTTGTTTCAATTGATGGGTGTGAGAAGCGCCAGAGACAGCCCAAGACATGAGGGCAGAACTGGAGATGGGGCGGTGAGTGGGCTGGGAGAAAGTCCTGGGGAATAATGATTTGAATAAGGAAGACTCACCCCCTGGCAGCACCAAGGTATTAACTTTGGCTGAATAACTTACAGACCTGTGCCCACCATCCTGTGTTCTCCAGGGATTCAGCAGCTCATAGGAACTCTATATAGTCCAAGGCTTCAAGAAGTGCTTCAGGGTGTTATAAAGGCACATGGAGGTTCCTCACCAGCAACTGTGTGCTCCTCTTCTCCCAGGTGCTCTTTAAGGGTTTTAGCACCATCTTTAGCTGAGGTGAGAAGGGAGATTTCCTGTGACATAACTGTGTATGCTTCCTGGAGGAGACTTGTCTGCTATAGAGAACACAAAGTGTCTCTCATGTGGATCTCTTCTCTTTAGAGAGCTGATTTTTTTTTTGATATGGAGTAAGGAATGATGGAGCAAAATTATGGAAAATACTTAGTATCTCTGCACCGTGTTGCATGTGCTGAGAACCAGCCTTTCTGGTGAATAAGCATGTTATTAAAAAAGCTGTCTGTACTTTGCAACAGCTTTCAATGGTAGTATTGAAACATTGAGACCCACAAACAGCGTGCTCCACAGCTTTCTGGGATAGGGTATAAGGCAATTTTATCAGGAAAACAAGAGGCACAGAGAGAAGTTAAAACTTTGCAAGGTAAATCTGTGGCAGAGCCTGAAAGGCTTTTGAAATTGCCTCCCTAAAGGCCTTATATTTCTGTGTCTCTGCACTAGTGAGGTACAAATAAAATTTCAAGAGGTTGTCCATTCAGTGGATCAGTCACCAAGCAGGCTGGTGGCAGTCAGTGAGATACTGAGCTGGGGGCCATTCAGCGATTAACTGATCCTGGTTTATGAATGGCCATGTCTCTTGGCTCAGATGGCTTTTGGCTGCTGAGAGAACAGGGATGGAGAACTCCATCCCTCTGTTTGCAATTAGTGTTTGTTATTAAATGCTGACAGTGTGTTCTCTCATGTATCCGCTCTTTGTTTATGCACTGGATATTGGCACAGGCTTCTGTGCTGTAATGTCTTGCATTAGCTGCTGTTGAAAGGAGTCCAAGGAGCAGTGTGATTTGAGGAGGACAGGAGGGTGGCTTGGCACCAAAAGAGCAGGAGCAATTCTGAGGCAAGGATGAAAATGGGTTTAGTTAAGTGGGAGCCTGGCAAGGAGCAAGTAGCAATGAATCCATGCATATCTCTGCTCTCAAATGTGGTGCCAAACGTTTTGAGGGAAATGAGGAGCTAGCTAGGAGGTGTAACCATAGCAGGAAGGTGAGATAGCCTTGGAAAAGGCTTGCTAGAGGAAGATTTTTAGCAGACATGGTATCTTCAGGTGGATAGGCGGTGCTTGAGGTAGGAAGCATGTGGGACCTAAAGGAGGAGACTACAGTTGCTGGAGGTCATTGTAAGGGTAGAGGTATATAGAGAAGTGATAAAAGAACTCAGTCTGTCTATGGAGGAGGAAGAGATAAAAAGCAGAGAGAAGAATGGAGAGGGTAAAAAACAAAACCAAACCAGAACAGTGTAATCTCTGGATCTCTGGCTTATTTAAAGGGCATCAGTAGGTGTGAAAGAGGAGAGAATGGCATCAGTCCTCCCATGGGAAGAGGAGCTGTTCCGATGTGTGGGGTTTACACAGCACCTAGAAGGTCTAAGATGCAACATCTGGGCTAAATACTAAGGCAGGTGCAAAGGTTGCAGCTCCCTCCTCCTCCTCTCTGCAATGCTGCAGCAGTGCATGGCACACCAAGCAGTCTGAGTTGGCCGTTTTGGAGGCCAGGCCTTTTGCCTGTTTGTGTGATAAGAACTTGAAGTTTGGCTCAGGAGAAAAAAAAAAAAAAAGATCTACAAGGGACAGGTATAGTTTGGTTATGAGACGACAGCACTTTAAGTGCTTTTTGTCTTCTGCAGCCCATCTGCTCAGAGTGTCTGGTTATTTTAAGATCAGAAGTAAATCCAAAATGAGTCAGTTTTTCTTTTCTTAAGACCTGGATACCACCTCTGCCACTTGTCTCCTGCTCCAGCCCTTTCTTCAATAAGGGAATGAAAGATTAAGTAGGAATAAACAGTGCAGCTTCTTGAAGTGTTACTTGAATGAAAGGTTTGCTGAGTTTCTTTATGCAGTGGGAATGGACAGGGTGCCAAGACTCCAGGTTTGCTTCCATTGGATGCACTCGCTCACTGTGTCAACCTGTGGCCTGACGGGTCACAGACTGTCTTTGCCCATCTGACCCATTTGGTGGTTGCGCAAACTAGAGTCTTGATGTTCACTGGCCACCAGGAATGGAGTGAGATGAGCAGCATTATCAGGTACTGGGGACTGCTGTGTGTAACCGACCCTCTGCATCTTGCTATTTCATCCTGTGAATATTTTGCTGGAGTCTCTGCAAACTTCCACACCAGAGTATCTTTCACAGAACAGATGACTACTGCTAGTTATTTAAAATATTTTTGATACATAGCTCTGTTAATTCAGAGCTCATTTGTTGGAGCAATTTGAGGTCCTCATCACCAGAAAGATACCTTGCTTCAGTCACTGCTTATCTAGCCCAGTTGGAGTGACCACCTTTAGCTTTTTCCTGGACTGTCTTAGTCTTTCCTGGTCTTCCCATCCCTCTGATTACTGCTCTGCCACTGTTCCTTGCCCATAGCCCACATTCAGGTGTGGCTGTTTAAAAGCAATCTCTGTCAACATTTGTCATTAATCTGTTTCGATTTTTATTTATAAAAGAAAGAGAGTGAGTGAGAACGGAACAGCAGCAGTAGCAGGGCAATTGCAGATGAATAATGAAAGGATTCATCACAGCCATACGAGGATATATATATTTTTTGCAGCCAAGCGAGACGGATTCCCATCACAGCTCGGGGACTCGTTCCACACAACCACTCATCTTTCATGCTGGGGGGAAGGGAAAGGTGGAGACGGTATCATTATGGATGTAACAGGGCTCTGAAGTGACTAGTCAAGGTTGCTGCTTCAGTCACAAGGAATCTGCTTACAGGAATTTTCTCTCTACCAGGTGTTATTGCTTGGTAAAGTGGCTGCATTCTACATCAGGCTGCCACTTGCAGAAGAGAGGTATAGGGCTTTCTAATGGGGACGCTTACTAAGCAGTCAAATCACTAAAGAAGGACACGATGACCAAGTGAGGATTTCATGGGAGTGACAAACTTGTCTCAGAAGGAAAGAGGGACATACTGGAAAATGCAAAGGTCACTCTTTCTCGCTTTTTTTTGTCTCTTGACCCACCCTGAAGTTCACTGTCATACTAACAAACAACTCTCAGCTTGCCATGCTCTGTCTAGCTTTAAAAATCCATCTGCCCTTTTGAGAACAGGTTCTTGTCCAATTTTAGTAAGATAGATGAAAATTTGTCACATAGGGAATGCTGGAGGATTCTGGAGTCTTGAAGGCCTCTGTAAATCTAGAAGAGAAAGAACTGCTATTTAAAATGGGGTGCAAAGCCCAAAATAGGCCCGGTTGATAAAGGTGCGCACTCAAATCCAAAAGGTCTGTCCAGGGAAGCCATGCCACACACATCCTGTAACAGTAGTGCTAGTGCTTCACTACTGTTTGAGCTCTGCCAGTCTGGGTGCACACAAATGTAATGGTTATGTTCCTCCACAAATAAGTCTGACTCTTTAGCTCTCTTGTGCTTGTGGAGAGGTGATCCAGGCAATGCTGTTGCCATCCAAGGCAGAGGTGGGCCATGCTGAGTAATTCTCAGATGCAGAAGTGCAGTTACTCTGTATACTTCTGGGGCTTGGAGGGTTAGGGTTTAAGGAAAGCATGACATTTGACTGTATTTTACCATCTAGGAAAGCACTAAAGCAGGTTGATGTAAAGGGTAGAATGGTCTCATTTTCAGGTGCTGCTATTACCTGTATTGCTGGTTATCCATTCCACTTCCAGTTGTGAGAGTGCATTAGCCCGTAAAAAGCACAAAAGACCTTGTCCCAAAGGACTGTATATTTTTTAGGGCTCTTGGCAACCTGGAGAGCTTCATGCACCTCTGGCAAGGCATTACATCAGGGCATTCGTGTATTAAATCCTTCCTTCTCTCAACTGAAGCATAAGTGCCACTGGAGGCAATCCCAGTTGGATGGGAGGGTGCAGTACAATGCCGCAGCTGAAGCAATCCATGAAAGAGTAAGAAAAACAGATATGTTGCTTTGTTTGGACCCTTAGGGCTGTCGCCTTGGCAGAGGGAAAAAGAACAGTGATCTTTTCTATTCTAGACACTTCTAGTGCTCTATTTTTCCTTTATAAAATCACAGCTTTGCCAGCAGTAGAGGGATCAGGTAAAAGGGACCTGTTTCTTAAGCTGCCCCTTCATTTCCCTCTTGTACTCGGGGGAATTCAATGCAGTGTTCAGAAGCTTAGATTTAGGCTGTGTTTTTTCTCATTCCCCCTGCAACACGTCTCCTTTTGGGCAACCATTTGGTCTATTTCTTCATACCCTGGCACAGGATTATGACAGGTCATTATGAACTGGGTGTTATCCAGCTTGGCTACACAAACCAGATCTATTTAAGCATCCTACTAGGTCTTCATTCCCATCCCTAGATAGGGTCCTTTGGTTGCTCAGCATAGAGACAGTTTTTCTGTTGAATATGGAAGTATTCAGGAAGTGTTTCTTATACATCCTGTGGTTAATGGCTTTTTACCTTTCTTCTGGAGGATCTTTAGTTTATATCCCATAGAGTCAGGTCCCTGAAGGTGTTTTTGCTTCCAGGGAGACAAGACATTGTTAACACTAATGGTCACCTCCTTGGCCTTACTTGGATGTAGCTGAGTGCTTGGACACTGAGGGGGGGGAATAATTGGCTTGCTTGCCCCTGTAGTGTATGCCTACAAAACTGGGTTGAATGGACAGGTGATAATCTTGAGCAGTTCTGGAAATGCTGTGTGCTTCCTGCTTTTTTTTTTTTTTTTTTTTTTTTTTTTTTTTTATTGGCTTTATGGATTTTTAATTAAAACTTTTCTTTTTTACAGTCTGGGGG
>JANIJG010020756.1:0-89195 GCA_024611175.1 Megaceryle torquata
CGTCTTCCAACACAGAGGCCAGATGGTCGAACCGCTGCTTGTTTCTAGTAATTAAGGCCCGGTTGGAGAAACACCCCCCGGCCCCCTATTTTTTTTTTTTTTTCCTTTCCCCCCCCCCCCCCATTTTATTTTATTTATTTTTTTTAACCTTTTCCCACCCCACCGGCACAGGAGCCCTTGGCCACAGCGATGTCATACCTCGGCCACGCTTCAGTGCCTACATCTTCTTACCTCCTGCACGCCTGGCTCCCAGGTCTGGCGTATTTTAACTACCTTATCTTTTTCGACAGTTGCTTTCCGGAGAAATGCATATTTAATGATCTGCCTCTAGGCTTAAAGGCACAACAAAAGCACTTCGACGCGTGTTTAAAGCTGCATTTATTTTCAGGTGCTATTGATTCTAATAATCAACCCATCTCTCCTTCCTTCGGCCCTGCCATGTTTTTTAAAATAAGTATTTTTAGAAGTGGATTTGCTATTGCTGCCACTTGACGCTGTCTATGGCACACCTATTTATCAGAGCGCTCCCCCAAACGCAACAGTACTATCTCTGAATTATTTCTCCGCCCTGCTTTATTATTCTTCAGCTCTACAGGAAATGAAATAATGGCAAGTTTTGGGAATTTCAACGAAATATTTTTTTTTCCAGCCTTAGAAAGGAACACACTTAACAATGCACATTCATTAATCCTCCGCTCACTGCCACTGACAAACTAACAAAACTTCACTTCCAAACAGCAATAATTTTACCCTCTCCCAACAACAGCAAGTACATTACAGATTCTCCCAAGTTTGGAAGCATTTATTTATTTCTCTTACTTGAAGTTTTGGCCAAAACATGCTGTAGGAAAAGTAGCAAGGCATGGCATCCTGTAATTGCAACTAACCTTGAATTTACATTCACCCCAGCGAAAGCGACCAAGCAGTACTGTTGTTAATATACGTAGGGATCGTTTCATTTCACCATTCACACGTTCACTTCAACAGTCAGATATGTTTTGTAAAAATTCATTATCACGGTAAGCGTTTTTAGGCACAAGAGCTAAAAACAGAAAGACAGGATGGGCCACGTTATAAAGCTCACTTAGCTCTTTCCTGGAGAAAGAAAACCTGGCTACAAACCACCAAAACCATGCTGAAAAAAATAAAAAAATACGTAATCAGATAATTCTTCTACAAGTTTGTTGCCTTTTTTTTGGCAAAGTATAAATGTGCCTTCAGAACTATTAAGCTCTGAACTGACATTCTGTACATTTTAAATTTCTTTAAACCATAGACACACTCAAACACACACACAGACGAAACACACCAATAAAGCATATGAAATATAGTAAGCTTATAAATTCTAGCTACAATTAGACCAAGCCAGGAGAAAAATCACATTTAAGAGACATCAAACAATCTATCTGTGAAATGAGCACTGAATTCAATTAAAATATGAACAATGTAAAAGGCTGCAGAGGATCTCTCACTAGGAATCTTTTTGAGCACATTTGTAGCTTGGTAAGAACTAGTAAAGATAAATCCAGCTTCCGAGCTAGTTTTCCCAACTCAAATATTTAAGTGACCCACTAACTAGACTGAACACACAGGCATCAAAATGCTACAGAGCTAGTATATTACCACACATTCTTGTGCAAATATACATCAAATATTCAAGTTAGATTTGTAATGCAAATTTTTACTTCAGGTCTCTTCAGGGGTTAATAACACCAAAGGAGGCATCCAGAAATTATTTTCAAGTCTTTTTAACTTCAGCCTACTTTGTTACTATAAATTCGTTATGCATATCAAAAGATTCAGCCATTTTTCTGAAACAATGATTGCACACTTCTCCTCTAAAAAATTAGCTATCGTATCCGCCTGTAAATCCAGGTACTCTGCACACTGACCACTTTCCCCAAAAGCACCCCACACACGCAGCCTTTCCGAGGAACACTAAAACAAATGCTCAAACGTCCTCAGAGGCCTCTCTCTGTAAAGACAAAGGCAGAATCCTATTGTTGAAAAAGTCAACCTTATTCTCGTGTTTCCAATAGTACCATTTATCTTTCAGGGTAAGGGACTGACCACCGCATCACGGTTGTGACATTTGTAAAGCATCAGATTCTCAATACAGTCTCTCCAGCATCAGCCAGCAAGCCCCTGAGCAAAGCATATTTTTAATGCAATCTTCCATCCCCACAAAAAGAAACTTGTCTTAAACAGCTAATCCAATATCAAAACGAAATCACAGGGTTGTTTCCCAGCCCCCCCCTCCCTCTCCTTACCATAAATGAGCAGTTTCTTGACTCATTAATGACAGTTTCCCTTAAAAGAAGTGATCTCATATCACTGAGCCCCTCTCCACCACGCATACATCCCAAAGGTTGCGGGTATCTTAGCATCAGTAGCCGCTAGCAAGCTCTCTCATACAGAGCCCAGATGGACTATACCAGAAGCCAATTCAGCGTTAATAACTACCTACTCTGTGCAGTTTAGAAGCCTTACGTGGCATAATGTCCTAGGCAACAGCAGCCGATTGAAACCGCAAATGAAAGACAACCCAATTCTCCAAAAGCATCAAAAGGAAAAAAATAATAAATTGAAGAATGATTTAAAAAAAAATTTCTTACTTTCATAAGATTATACTGAATCCTTCACAAACATAGGAAAAAAGGAGAAAAAACAGATGCTGCCCAGAAAAAGTGACAAAATATTACCTCATTATTTAACAAAGCAGCATTAAGCGTCCTGCTGATTTCAAACATCTTGCCACAGATTTTGGTTAAGAGAAACAGAAAGAATCCTTTGCAAGCCCTCTGTCTGCAAAGGGTTCTTCAATTTTCTTGCGCACAACAGAATAGTCAATATGTTATTTCCCTAGAGTTCGCACATTAAAACATCTAGTCAGTGAGCTGAATTTTCCCCTTATCACACTGTACTCCTGTTATATGCACTGCTCTCTTTGCAAGATTAGCCTGCCCCAAACATGGCTGTTGTTTAAACTATTCTTTAAAGTAACAGTTCACTCCATAACCACCAGGTGGGCAGTGTACACAGATTCAAGTAACCATCTTAAAGATTTTTCTTGGAATAGCTGCTGGTTGTGATATACAGCTTAAATCCCCCATACACATATCAAGCAGGAGGGGAAAAAAAATAAAAGTATTTTGCCCTGTTATATGCCCTTTCCTCCCTAGAAGGAAGATCCCCCACAAAACCCTATAACTGCTTAACTTTTGCCCATTTTTTTTTTAAAGGGACCTTACAATTTATGCAGGATCATTTAATTCAGCAAAAAATGAACTAATGACAAAACCCAGTCAGTTCTGAGGAGGTGGTGTAATTGAGAGGGAGAGCGCACCCCCAGAAATGGTCTGTACTGCAGAAATCAAATTTGCATTAAGTTCAACACAACTGTGTTCTTTCATGGAAACACAAAATTCAGCAGGTAAATAACTCACATGGGGGTAGAGTCGGTTAGGAAATACAAGCTGTACCTCCAAGCAAATTTGAGGACAACTTGGAAAGATGCTGCCGTGACGTATTTTGGCTTGAATTCATTTATGAAACCACTGTTGCACGCATCAGAGCACAAGACTGAAAGACACGGGAAGGATCCAGTCTCCAACAGCATCCAAATCTCCCAACTTAAACTGGCCCTATTCTTACATATCTGCAAGCTATTTATTATTTTTTACACTTTATTTAAGGTCAAATACCACAAGGAATGTTTCCAATACTTTTTACTCAATGCTCTACAGCAACACTCAGAGGCTTAAATGAGATTGGGATTTTTGTGGCCGGTGCTGTACATTTGAAAAGTTCTCATACCAAAGAATTTACAATCAACATTTAGAAGATTGAAGCACAAAACAGAGGTGTGAGAAAGAGCAATAAACAAAGAGCATCACAAAAGGTTTTTACCAGCTGGGATGAACTGCTGGAGAATGAAGGCAGCTCCGGCAATGAGCTGTGCTAAGGTAGAACCCAAAAAGTTATTTACCGAGGTTAAAGAATAAATGTATTATACGGACAAAGGCTTCTTCAGATTTATCACCTGCAAAGCACCATCATCTAATTCTTTCATTTATAGCAATCCTTGCTGAGTAAGTATATGCAGAGTAGTGATTTTCTTTGTTGGCCTTTAACTAATATTAAAGTGATGCAGTAATGACTTAACCTTCTTGAATATGTATTGAGTTTCAAGTCATCCCTTTTTATATGAGGAGAAAGGTTATTTGCATCGATTTCTGTTTGCATGAAATAAGCTTATTTTCTCATTCACCATATGCCTTGAACACTAATTAAAAGTGTCACTTTCCTCTAATGTAAAAGCGTAATCATTTAGTAAATAAGTATTCTTGGCTTTTTGGTCTTTGTGATAATCTATTTAAGGACTTCACTTCCAGGTAACTTCAGTGGTTTCATTACCACACCCTCCTCTGATTTAAAAAGAAATGTTTTATAAATATACTTTCTTACCAAATAAAAAGAAAAAACAAACCTAGAAGTGCATCTTTAAGGACCCACACTCCTCTTGCCCCGAGGCAAATCCATCCAATCAATATGAAACCATTCACATGCCACCATCTGCCAAGCTGTAGAGCAATGTGGCTGGAACAGACCTCTTATAAAGCAGCAGTGGTCTCATTTTCAGTCGATTAGGGAGCACCACAGCTCTCATGTGCAAGGACAACTCCAACTCAGACCCTCTCACACCATGTCCTCCATTCACTGCTGCAGAACTTGGGCAATTTCTACTGCCTGAGTTTCCTCTCTAATTATCAAAGCAAGAGGGAGGAGAAAACCCATCAGTAACAGCCCTATTTCACTGCAGCACAAAATAGAGAACTCTTAAATTCTGTCCTAATGTGATTATAGCAACCCATTTAAATGCAGCTGCCTGCAAACTACAACCTGCCATTTGCCATCACCTCATTTTCCACTCTTCCAGAGGACCAAACACTCAGGCCTAGAACCGTGCTACTCTTTTCCAAGACACTCCTATGATAAACTTAATAGTTAAATTTTGATCAAAGAGTACTTTGTTGTTTGACAGATGGAAGGGTGCAGGTGGAGGAGGAACAAAGGAGAGAGATGGATCTGAACTACACAGTGATTTAATAGAAGACAATGGGCTGGGAAAGGACGTTACAGAACGCAAGCACAAGGGTTTGCCCTGCACAGTAATTCAAGAACCTCTGCAGAAACAAGGCTCCAGTTCAAGACAGCACATAAACATTATCCTCAACAACACTGAGCTCACTCGTAGCCTTTTCATCAGCACATCTCATAATAATTTAAAATATCCTCCACAACCTATACCCCTGGCAAATTCACCCAAACAAAAAAAAAACACAATAGAGGAAAAATGGAACATGAAGGGGCACAAACTCCTTCCAGAGTTACACCGAGAGAAAAACTGTTGTAAAACTACCCATGAAGTGACAAGAAAATGCAAAAAGCCGAACATGCAATTCATTGATGCTAGAAGTCACAAACTTAGGTGCTATGAACAATTTGGCCATAGCTGTTCTACCTAACCCAAAGTCAGGCTTCAGGAAAGATAAAAATAAATCAGCTCAGTTAAGCTGATCACCCTTCTCTGTACATCTGGGCAGGAGATGGGATGGACCGGGGGATAGAAGAAGAAAGTGATGATTATACAGGTTATCCACCTGTACAGGAAGTTTTTTCCACTGTTAGTTGAACCACTTACAATCCAATATATATAAATAATATAGTTTACCTACTGAATAGTTCAGGAAACATCTAGCAAAATAAACCAACCTACCAACTGCCCCGTGGAAATCAAGCAGGAGCAGGTGATCGAGACTAACACTGCACGACACTAAGAACATTCTTCAGGCAACTGCTCTCTAAGGTTAATGGATTCATACATTTGAGGAGCAGTCAGATTTTTAAGGTTTCACTATAAAATACTCGTCACGATAATTGAACACTTCCCGTAAACCCACAAAAAGCTGAAATACCACACAACTTCAGAAATAGGTGAAAGATTCCCAATATGGTTTGGGGCTTTTATTAGTTTGTTCTTTTATTTGATGGTCATCTTGGGAACACAGGAAACTGTCCTTGCCTTCTGATCTGCCCTGCCGCGGGCCCCACCAAGCTGTACAAGCTCTGCTGCTAATGCCATGTACTATCTGGTGCACTGAGATTCCTCAGGATGCTGAGGAGATTAAATATGCCACAGATCTACCTGGAAAAATTACCACCTTTTTGATCTGTGCCTAGAAAGAAAAGAAGAAATATCAACCAAGAGTAGAGATCAGATCTAGCTCCTTAAAAGAGGTCTAGAATGAAAAAGACACTAGATGCAAAATCAGGGAAAAAAATCCTCCTATATACTTACAAACCTAACTGAAGAATTTAGATACATGAAGCTTAGGCAGGTAGTCACAGTTCCCACAGAAATCACACTTGAGCTGCTTTTGCACAAATATGCTATTTAACATTGCTTGCCCACTTTCTTTTTCATGCCTTATGAGATGCGTAATTTGGATGCTGCATAGCTGCTGTAAGTATCTCACACCAATTTTCTGAAGACGTGTATTTGCAAATCCCACCGTGGA
The DNA here is from genome assembly GCA_024611175.1 of Megaceryle torquata. NCBI lineage: Eukaryota > Metazoa > Chordata > Aves > Coraciiformes > Cerylidae > Megaceryle > Megaceryle torquata. The sequence goes on from JANIJG010020756.1 coordinate 6,582, forward strand.
GACTTATGTTTGAACGCTGGGAGACGAAGGAAACTCTCCAGGGCACAGCAGAGAACAGAGGTAACAAAATGAATAGATGTAAATAGCTCTGATGGCAAGAGAAGTCTTAGTGATAGGAGTTACATCCTTCTTTTCAAAACTGAAAGCTGGGCATCCGTGCAGACTTAGGCACACTGGTGAATAACCTCTGCAAACGTTTCCTGGGCATGTCAGGGTGCAGGTCAACCAGGGAGGTGGGCCAGCACCTCTGCTACAAAGCAAGAAGGGTTTGGAGAAGATGATTCAGCATCTCCCCAACACATCCAAAGTCCAGCAATGTCCTCGGCACCTTGGCTCCTCTCTCAGCTCCTAATGCTTTGCAGCATCTACTCTGTCACGCAGTAAGTCTTGCCTGGCCAGTTTTCAATACATTTTAAAGAACCCACAGTCAGTGCTGCAAGACTGAGAAGCAAAAGGCAGCATGTATGCCAGGTAAGCACGTTAATGCAACAACAAGACACCCACCATTCTTCTCCCCCTTCTCAGTTTTACTTTTGGCTCAAGAATGTACAATTCAATGTTTTCAGTGCCTTGCTCTTGTTTTCTTCCTTTTAATTTACAAGTATTAAAATCTGTATTCTACATCAGACACCCTAAATTCTACAGCTTGCTTTCCTATGACAAGCAGAATTCAACCCTACATAGAGAGTTAAAATTTCTACATCGCTGTCAATTTTGTATAATACAGTTAAAGTTTCAACTGAGCACAAATGAAGACTTTTCAAAGATTTATGACTGCATTTTTAAAATGTATTTACTTTAAATAATGAAAGGACCTAGACACTGAAGAAATCTAGACTTACCAGGGAGATTTACACGAGTTCAGCCATTTTTAATGTGCCTACGTATGAGCACAAAAACCCTCAAAAAATGTGAGCAGGATCTTTCAGCCAGCATTGCCTAATTTTAGAAAAGTTGATGGATTTGTTTTAAACCAATCTGTAATAGAATGTGCTATATGACTTGCACTCAGGCCAAATAATATCAATAACAAGAACAAAGATAAAAACCTGAAAGGGGGATTAATGTGCTGATGTTTCCAAGCTTTGAGACAGCGATCAGAAAAAGATCTGGGGAAGTCTGTGAGGTGGCTGGATAAGAAAAGAGGTACAATAGGAATCAAAGGAGACTGACGAGCAGCATGCAGAAGGGTTATGTCTCCTGCAACTTGCAATTACACAGAACGGATGCAGAACCAGAGAAAATACAAGAGAGAATAAAGACAATAAGAAGTGTCAAGAGCTATTAATTGTCCCAATTACTTGTTAGAACAGCTGGCACTTAGAGTATTTTAGTAACAGCAGGCAGAACGTATTACAATTTCATATATAAAAAAATTGTCACAATCACATCTGGGTCAACCCTATCATGAAACCTACCTCAAAAGGAAAAAGGAGAAGAAAATTAAGATGGGTTAACTAAATAAACCAAGCTTCCCTCAGGCTCCAAAACTCATGCCTGTATTGGCAAATCTTGGGACTTGTGAGAAGCTTCCATGTATGCTTATTTAATTCTGTTTCTCGAGAAATAAGGATTAAACAAGCTGCCCAAACAATATACTCCAAAACCCAGGGATAAACAGCTCCCTCGTGAACATGGCTCATACCACTCTTTAGTGTATAATCTAGACTACAGAAGTGACGATTTTATTACAAGAAGAACAAAGAAGGTAAGATACAAAGAGGGTAAGAAGTAGGAAAAAAAACCCAGAGTAGACAGTATTTAAGAAAGAACAGATGCCAACTCTAAACCCTCCATACAGACACACAAGCATTAAGGGGCTAAAGGCAACTAAATAAAAATATCATCTGTAACTCCTCTTCTGGATCTCTGCAGTTCATGGAGCTAGCGTCTTAACAGCTAGACAACTCTAGTCAGGAAGCCCTAAGGTTTTCCTACCCAATTCTCACAGATTTCCATGTACATTTATAGTTTTCTTTAAGCTTATCTTAGCAAAATGTCAGACATATCCTAACAGATGATTTTTAGCTTCCTTTAAAGTAGGGCAGATCAAGAACAATGGGTATTTTTAGCACTTTTTTAAAAAGCAGCCCATTTGAAATGTTAGTAGCTATTAAAAAAAGTGTTTGAAGGCTAAAATTCCCAATAAATAACTGGTTACAATTACTAAGCAATACATATTTGGTGCTTGGATTTCAAAGGATCTGTACAGCTTTGCTGAAGAAGCTGGCAGGTTAGCACCCATGAGCTACTTCTGCTCTGAACTGCCTCTTCCAGAGCCACAGGCAGTATCTTCACTTCACTACTTCAGACTAACTTTTAACTCTATAGGCAGGTAAGAGAGGTGAAGCAGTAGCCAGGCTGCTCTGCTTTTAGTTCTTTTTTTTCTGTGCATGACAGGATGAGCTCTGCCAGTCCTAAAGCAGCATGGCTGAATTTACCTCACCTAAGGTTATACATCTGCAAGGGAAAAAGTCTCTCTGGACCCCCCTGTACAGGTAGTTACAGGAAATGGTCATTTCCAAGACAATTCATCTGCCCTGCTCTACAAACGTCCTTTAGAGCAAGCAAATCATACCCTTGACTTTGTTAGGTGTTAAACTTATCCCAAGTGACCAGCAAGGGCACCTAGCTCAGGCAGAAAGTCCCTCAGTCAGACCAGTTCCACCATGGGTTGACCAGGTGATCAAGCAGATGCCCACCTAGAGCAAGTCTGCCTGAACTCCAGTCACGATGAGAGATCTAAACTCCACAGTGGGATCTGTGGTGTAACTCAGCATAACTGTTGTTAGGTACCAGTAGCGATTCAAGGAAGGCAAGCCTCAGAGTCCAGGGAACCAGATCAGACCAAGACAATGGCAACACTACATGCACCCTAACAGCCACACAACACAGACCTTGCAAGACTACATTGGCCTGTAAGTGGGAAAAGCCTAACATCTCTGGAAGCGTGCAAGCCACATACTCATCAAAAGAAAAACCACCAGAGTTTACTTTGGGAACTCTAGGATAGATGCTCTCTCTAGTAACAGAAGCTTGATTCTGGATCTTAACTTCCAACAGCAGAGGCCTCAAAAAAAAAAAAGGGTTCCAGTACATCCAATTTTTGACTGTTGGGAAAAGCAACAATCACATCAAAACAGCTACTCTGAAAACCTATGCAGCTACAGGCTATCACCCTGCAGTTTAAGAGTATTTCACTCCATTGCTTCAACACATTTATATTCTTCCAGGCAGTTTTCCTGATGTTTTATAAGGATTCCCCAATGCAACAACAAACGATCTTTCTTTTAATAGTATCACTGGATGTGTTGTAACCTGCATCTAGGGACATCCTGATCTGCTCAGATAAAACTTAATTGTTCTTCTGACACGGAACAATGAAGGAACTTTAAACTCACCTAATAAGAGAAACAGGCCTCTATTTTTAACATTTTTCTATAGCCCCAATGCCTACAGGAGCATGTATCAAGTAAAAAAAAACACTTCAAAACTTTTGTTTTAAGAGTGCAGATACCAACACAGACCTACTGAACAAAGAAGCTATTTTCTTGAAAAGTTGTCAATTAAAAGATTATATTTTATTCTGCTGTAGTACAAGGCCTGCTTCTGTGAGTAAAAGAAAGCCAGAGATCAGTGATGCCGTGGAATACCTTATAAAGAAGAATTTCAACTGCTGGCAACAGTTAGCAAAATTCCTTCAACACGCCTGCATTGTCCCTTCCCTCACATTATTCCCTTCAGCTTCTATGGCCTGGATGATGCTTTGTTTTCTGTCAAAATATCACACAGTATAGGTGTGCACTGCACAATGATGTGGTTTGGTAGTGGAAATTTAACCTTTCAGGTTAATGGCATTTTTTAAATTCAAGACAATGAAGCTATTAGCCAATTATTCCCACTGACCTCACTGGTAACTAGAAGATGGTCAACACTGAGAATGAGGCAAATTATTTCTCTGTTCAGGAAGCCACCCTCTTCAGCTGGTTCAGAGACTATCCCAGGTTGGTGGATGATGCTTTATCTACTCCTGCCTTTGTCACTTCTCAGCTGCTAGGGCACAAAGACTTTGATGCTTAGGAAACTACTGGCACAGAATACTCCTCAGCAACCCAGATGACTTTATGCACACCAAAACATTTTCTTTTGCTCCTTCCACTGGCATCAGTCTGGTCTTGAATTCAAGAGACCAACCTTCATCCCCAGGAGCCTGCATACACATGGCCTATGCCCACACCACCACAGACTGTGAAAACTTCCCTGGTAAAGACTGAGGTTCTGCACATGTTGCAGACAGATGCAAAATTTCCTCAAGTAATGAACTTCTTGAATCTCATCCCTTGCTGTTCCATGTGTAAAGCAGGGCCAACCTTTCCTTGATCATAAAATCATAAATTAAAAAAACTATCAAAACTAGACACTATGGCCCATGTTTCATAAGCCTTTAAATAATGAAAATATCTCACTGATAGTCAACTATGCAAACCAAAGTAAGAACAGATACTAAAAATGAATGTGGGGAAAATATGCAAGTGTACACAGTAGTATCCTGCTCCAAATGCTTCCACAAGACCCTGATAGAAATCATTTTAAGAACACTGGAATCAAGCTTAATAGAGGCTTTACTTTATTCAGCTATTTAAGAAACCTGAAAAAACCTTCAGTGTCTACAGAGGAGACCACCTGTAAGGGTCAGATTAAGATGGACAGATCTGATGCTCTGGTATACCCAATTTGCTCACCAGCACTTTCCTATCCTGTCCACTAGCTCAGCCTCACCATTCTGTTAAAGCATGACACTTGAGCATCAGAGCCAAGAGGTTAAGAGAAGAGGAAAATAAAGACACATCAACCAATGACAGTGCCATGCTCCAAGAAGATCCCCAATGCATTGTTCAATGCTACATTAGCAACATAACCTGGCAACATTCCTAACAGGTTTCCAGTAGCATGATCTGCAGAGAGTGGCATAAGATTCAGGGAGTCAAATGAGAAGGAAGAGCTGGGGCCTTGCCACTGTCAGGGGTGCTCCTGGGTCCCGAGTGCCCTGACCAGTCCCACCTGCAGCCTCTACCACCACCCCTGGTCCAGGCACATCACTTGAGCTCAGGGCTGTGGCCTAGAGGGGAAAACCCCCACCTTTTCACTTTGTAAGGTGACCCCTTGAGAGTGTGGACAGGAAAAAAAAAAAAAAGACAAACCACCTCAGGTATAGGGTTGGGATTTTTGAGTTGCAAATATTTGTAGGGTAAGACTGGTTAGATGCACTGACATGTGCACGGATCCAAAGAGTGTCTATGCTACATGCAGCACCCTTGTATTACAGATAATTTATTTTAACTATGTGGTTCCATAACGGGTGGTTAGTTCTGGGTGTTAATAACCCTGATTCAGAACTCTGTTCAGCAATGTACTCTCATTAGCTAGACCATCTGTGTAAAGGGAACAACCTACGCTGTCATAGCACGCGGAGCCTGGGGCTGACCTTAATATCTTCCCCCACATACCAGCAGAGGACAAGAGGAGAGGAGTCTGGCATCAGTTTCTTTCCTTTCTGCTGCCAGAGGAAGATATCTGGGCTAGAAAGCAAGTTTCTCACCCCTCCAGACACATTGCCAGCTGCAGGAAGTGTGGAGTGGCAACTTCTCCTCCTCCTGAAGTCCCACGGATGAAGTGGGAAATCTGGCTGTCCTGTTAGTATTAAGGATCACAGGACTCTGACTTAATGGGAAGAGGAGAGGCTTCACAAATCACATGAATGAATAAAATATTATTCACAGCCAGTGTAAGTTACTTGATGGACTGGAAAGTGCCCAGCATGACATGGAACTGCACTGGAAATATACAGTATTTCTTGCTTTTGACCTTACTGCTCCTTCCTCTGTATCACACATCTGCTAAGACAAGCTACAATGCAGTGCCAGGTGGACACTCCTTATGCTTCTTGTACATATAGGTCCTACTGCAGACTCTGAGATGCCTTAGCTGACTACTGCAGGAGCAACCTACACAGCAGATTTATGCAGATCAGAGGGATTACAAAACATTAAGGAAACACCCTAGCACTGGTTAAAACATGCAGTCATGCCCAGGACATCTTGCATGTTCAGGTTTAGTCCTCTTTCTAGGCACACCATTCTTCCAGAATCTGCTCTTCTGGTCAAATATCCCCTCCCTCCTGAGAACGTGGGAAAAGGCAGAACAAACCACTCAAACCCATCTGCTCAATGTGCTACTAACTTCAGGAAATGCCTTTTTTTTCCCCCCTTCTCTACCAATCTCTTTTCATCTTTGATTCCTTGACCACTTTCATCTCTTGTATTTATTAGCTTCATCTGGCTGCCACGATGTCAAAGTGCAGATGCAGAGAGCAGTCCTGGCGCTGCTGCGCACTCTCTGCTCGTGTGAGAGCCTGAGAAGAGCTCCAGCAAGCTAAGTGCAAGCCACAGCACTGAGCAGGAGGAAACTCAAAGAGGTATTTCTACGACTCTTTCAAGACATTAATTAAAACTGATGTTTTCTTTAAAGCAGTCAAATTCAGAAATGAGTACATGAAGAGAAAGGCTAGAACTGAAAACACCAACAGACAAGAGGCATCGTGATTCGACCAAGAAGTAAATCTCCTGGATTACAAGATGCTACCTGGGATGTCAGTAAGTGTATCCAGAGTGCTTCATCTCTTCTCATCACAACACAGGAGAAAGTCTCCCATGTATCAAGGCTGCTAATGGGAACCTTGTCTCGCAGAACAATGCTCCTCTACAGCTTCAGCATTCAGGTTTGCTGCTGTGCAATTCCCTTCTATTTAGGGAATGAGCTCAAATTAAGGGTTTTCTTGGATGTTTGATTTTTCAAAGCTCATAGTTAGCCTGGCATCTTCAAAACTTCTATCTTGCTGTCCTCCATTCAAGACCTGCCAGTGAGTTAGAAAACTATTAAGCAGGAAATATGTGACCCAAGAGACAAGAAGAACAGGATAAGGACTTAGAGAAAGAACACAACAAAAAAGCTTTCTAGTTATTTGAAAATACAGCTACTTGAATGAGGAACAACAACTAAAAACTGCTGGCAAATGACAGACCTGGAAACAAGACTATCAGAACAGCTTTGTATCAAAATCTCTGTCAATGAAACTTGGTAATCTCATATCTACAAGTAGTAATAAACTCTCTAGCAAAGCCACCGGTGCTTAATGGAGCTCAAAAGCACAACATGAACTGGGGCAAGTCAGTCCCGTTCGCACAGCAGCCACCCTTCAGAAAGCCAAGAGGAAACTGCACACAGCCAGCCACCACCTAACTCATCACATCCCTTCAACTGGAGCAGATGAGCTGCAGTATTATTAGTCCCATAAACTGGCATGCATGAGGGGGTGAGGTAAATCTTCTGTAACCTACAGCTAGTCTACAGCAGAGGGTGAGCTTTAGGATCCTGTGGCTGGTAGGAGAGGTTTTCCACGAAGATGAGGTTTCAAAATTTTAGTGGGCAGTGCTCACAGAAGATGGCAAATTTTCTTCATCCCAAGGGTGCCAGGACTTTCTCTTCCCTCAGTAAGAGTATTTCTATGAAACAATAACCATATTTAAATACACTTGAGAATTTGGGGTTCTGCATAAGCAACAAGCAACACCTTAACCAAAGGTAGCTTCACATGGGTTACTGCTATTGAAAGAGAAACTGGCAAGTGTGTCAAAAAGCATGAACTGGAGTGTAAAAAAGCCACTTACTAGAAGAAGTTTGGAACACCACCATTTTAAGAGAAAGCAAACAAAAGGACATACAGCAAGCACACTTGTTGGGAAGGTCAGGAAATCCACTCTTTATGTATTACCCATAAGACAGCATCAGCATCTAGATTATTTATTTTACAGCAAGCCAGGGTGCTGAACCTAAACAGATATTAACAGGAAGGCAGATAAACTTGAACAAACAGCAAGATGCAAGGACTCTTTAGCTATACCTTGCATAGAAGCATGGAGGACAATGGTTCAAATAAAGTCAACTGTGTTGGAAATAGTGCATGAAATCCCAGAAGTGACAAAACTACTAGTCGGTGAAGAAAATGAAAGGAATCAAGTGGAAGAAATCAATCAAGAAGAAAAAGTAAGCTTTTTTATAAAGGCAGGCAAGGGGCCAGATAACATAGATGGACACGCATGCAAAAAACTCAGAAAAGTGTATCTTTACCTATAAGTACAGCAAGTGATAAATTTGATAATAAAATAGAAAGCAGGGACAGATTTGTTCCGAACTAAGGAATAACAGCAAGCAGTGAGGGGTGCAAACAATTTTTCTTGCACTGGAAAAAACAAACCTTCTAATGCAAATGGATGAGCTGATTAACAAAGCTTGCAGAGACTGTTGTGAAAGACGGGTGAATGGAGAGAACCCGAGGGAGACACTAAGAGCATGTAAACCAAATCAGGGAGCAGCTGACTGCATTCAGCAGGAAGAGACTACAGGAGCACTTAGAAACACGAAAACAAGTATATGACCTAGGCTGGATGAAGCACCCGTAAACATACTGAAGCGGATGGCAATAGGAGGCATGGTTTCAATGTATTGTTACACTGGAGAAGTATCAGCAGTGTTACAATATTATCATTTGTTAATATTACTTTTTATAATTGGGGGAAAGCACCAGAATACTTATTTTGACTAAACTCATACAAAACCCACAAAAAAAATACGCTTGTTTTTCAGGGTTAAAACCCAACTGTTGAAAGGTGGGGAAAAAATCCTTAATTTATGGAAATCCTAAACCCGATCTCCCAGGCATTAGCTTTAAATCATTACAGAAACAAAGGCTCATATCTTCTCCACTGTGAGAACACAGAAGTACATCACTTTTTGAAAAATAGTTTACTATGTCAATGAAATTGCAGATGCATCTGTGCACTTCAGGGACTTCAAACATTGCATCAATTATCTGAATAAGTAATGAAAAGACATTGTGAATAAAATGGTTCACCAAGCCTGGTTCACAAGTCAATTGCTTTTCAAATCCAGCAATATACTGTAATATTTGACATGTTATTTCTTTTGGAGAGGTTAAAAGTTTGCTGTGCTTCTATACTGTACTTGCTGAAAACAGTTTGGGGAGAAAACCTGACAGAAGAGGCTGCAAGAAGCATAAGACACATTTAGAATCTCCACTATAACCTTCTTTCCACACCAGAAGACCCACTGAACCCAGAACTCTCGAGTTCAACCGAAGGGGAAGGCTGAAAAATCTCACTAGCAGTTGAGGTTAGCGATAAGCACTTCAATGCTTTAAAATTCTATCTTTGACACACTGGACCAGGTCAGAGTATGACACAAAATGTCTGTTTGTTGAGCTATCGTTTCCAAAGAGTCTCTTACTGGCACCTGGAAACAGAGCAAGCATAAGGCTGATTATCATTTCCGTAACCCCCAAGGAAAACTATCATGCAAGATGTTTGAGTAAGAGCAATGTGGTTTGAAGGCAGCATTCATAAACAGAACAAAGACTAAACAAAAGGCTAAACAAGTACATCATAATTAACAACTGCAACCAAACTTTTAATTAAGATATGTAAGAAGAATCAAGGAGGGCTAATTAAAAAAGCACCAGCATATATACTTTCTTAGAAAAATCTGAATTGGTACTGTGAAGTAAACAGGCTAATTGGAAGTGACCACAATTATTCTATCACTGTTTCCAAGTTCAGTCATGATTTTTCAGCTTGCTCTTTAGTCCTGCATCTTGTTTGTACTCCTTTGTTGTCTGAATGCAGGATTCTTCCACCTATAGTCTTCAAAAACTGAGCAAACGTGAAGAAAATACCACAGCGATTTAACTTGGTATGACAAGCATATTTTATCATTACTTTTGAGACACTCTTTTCTGCCTAGGACAATATTATTCTTACAGAGACATAATTATAATTATTATACACTTCTCCCATTCATCCTGAACAAATCCACAGGTACTACAAATGGATCTTGAAACATTGCTACACCAGTAGTGCATACTCCACAGGTTTTTCCTTTATCCAGGCAGTTAGACCACTATAAAAGTATGATGTGATTTCACAGATTTTTACCCTTAGGTAGGAACTGCCCTTATGGCCAAAAAGCAGTTACAGATAATAAGAATCTAACTGGCTATATTAAGGTTTTACTTCTTTCCTCTTATATACTACCCTCCCATAAAAATACATCCGTTCTCATTACTTTTGCCATTCTTCAGAACTGTTACCAGGCTGATCCAAACAGTAACAGTTAGTTAATGCTGATAGAAACAAGCAAAGAAAGATGCTGACACAACCAAGAGTTATTTAAGAACTTATTTGCTACAAATCTATTTCTAGAAAATTAAGAAAAGGTGCTGACTCCCAGCTGTCAAAACCCCAGGTATACCTGAGCAAAATAAAAATGGGTAAAAAAGGGAATTCCCATCCACAATCCCAGGGTACAAACAGCAAACGCTCTGCTCTTACCAACTTCTGCCTCTCCTCAACAGTGCTGGCACAGAACTCAACACCCTCTTGAGATACATAGCAACCATTTCTGTCCAGCAAAAGCTTATCAGTAACCCTCTTTCAAGAAATTACTTCTGGAATTACATGGAACCAAAATTCTACTCCTTAGAATACACTCTTAAATTTAAGAGAAATTGACAGGATTCTAAAAAACTCTGTTCTGGTGTTATCACTTAAGCATTAGCCCAAGGTAACCCTAAACAGCCCAGGAAGAGTTAAGCTGCCCACAGCAATGTTCTTCCCATGCCCACTTTTCAAGTCCGAGGCTGCAGAGCCCCCACAAGATTGCTGACCTGCCCGCAGCTTTCAGGTTTAGAGCTGTAGGGTGTCCCCTTTTTTCTTCCACAAAACAAGGGCATCCTGAATCTGTATAGCAGACTCCACTAGTGTTATAGCACACTTGGAAGTCATTAATTTTTAACTTCTAAATTTGAAGCATTTCCTTCTTTGCACTGAGACAAAAGCAGATAAAAAGTCCTTCCTTTATATGGCCAAACACAGTTAACTGTGTTTCAAGACCTCTTCAAGGCTGATAAAAACATACATGCTTGTGCCATGTATCTCACTAGCAATGCTGAGCTGGAATGGTGCAGGAATCTCCATTCCCTCCGATCCTCCCCAGGCTTCTCTACCACCAAAGCTAGAGAAGCACTTTCCTCTTTACACAACCTATTGAATAGAAAAATAGACTAAAGTAAAAGGCTTATTTCTGTGCAGAGCCTTCCTCCTCTGCATAGCAATAAACCTCACATGGTAATTGATTTTTTTTTTTTTAAATGTCACTTAAATTATTTTGGTATGATTTATCTTACCTTACTTTTTCCTAAAACATCTCAGAATATTAACAATGAAATAAATGTAGTAATACTCTAACATCTTCAAACATTACCTAATTTAAAAATCTAATTTACTTTTATCATTTAGGCTTCCTTACTATTTTGTATGCCACTCAGTGTGGATAGTAAAATTAGACTATCAATTTCATTTCTGCTTTGAATATGTTGCAGGTCTGCTTCTCAACCACTAGAACAGGGTTCTTGTTTAAGGCTTCCAATATTCTTCTGAAGCTTTTAAATTAAAAAAAAAACCTAGGAACTGCTTTAATTTTATTTTTAAAATTCTCAACTGCTCTCCCTGGTCCTTTTTACAAGAAAAGGCCAAGTGTTGGCACAAAACTAAACCTCCAATGTACCTGTTAAATAGCATTATGTGGCCTTCTGCTAATGCAAAAAGACAATATCAGACTTAAAGGGTGCTGAGGGTGCCATTGTGTACAATGGCCTTCCAATGAAGTCCATGGGAGACCTGCTTAAGAACCAATAAACAAACGGAACAAGTAAATGCAACATGCATTACCCTACTCGAGCTGGGATGAAATTTAAAGGATGATTTATAACCATGGGCAGCCTATTGCCAAGTGTCCACAGCCCACACCTCTTACTCAACACGTGGCATCACTCTTAAAAGCACTCACCAGAAAATACTTAGGAGAAATATGTTCTTCTAACAGATGTGTTAACTGACAACACTTACTTAGCAATAATGCTTATATTATATGGAATAACAAGCAAACAGAAGCTTCATCTATATCAAAGTTACCCTTTTATTATCTTAGAAAAGTTAGCACTATCAGTTCATAGCAGGAGAAAAGAAATACTATAGGCACAAACCCATTACTAACTTCAATTTTAAGTATTATGCAATTAAAACTATACTGTCATGGGTAGAAATTTTAATTAAAAACACCTTAATTGTGCTAATCACAGTAAACTAGATTGAGCCTGAAACTCCGAAATTCGCCACCATGTATAAACGCACTGAAATAAAGAGAAACCATTTGCAGAGTCATTACACGGGTGACTTTCGCCTCTTCTTACACCCTCGATGCAATCAAGCCCCCCCGGTGGGTACCGCAGGTCGGCGGCGGCCCCGGCAGCGTCACGCCGCGCGGCTCCCCAGCCGCGGCCCCGGCAGAGCCCGAGCAGCCCGAAGTGGCTACGGATCTGGGAGCGAACAGTCCCGGGGGGACCGGGAGCACACTCAAAGTCCCGAGAAAAAGCTTTTCCTTCCCACGGAAAAAAACCGCTAACGTAGAAATGACAAGTTACGGTTGTTTTTTCAACATCCACATTTCCTTAGAAGCGGAAGAAACGCACCTGCGGCGGAACAGAGCGGAGCAGGCGGCCTGGCCGCTCCCGAGCGCGGGGGGGGCAGTGCCACCCAAACCCTCTTCCCCCTACCCCGACCCAGGGCCCGCCAGCGCGCCCGAGCCCCAAGACCAGCGCTACTCGACGCCCGGGGAGGGATTCACCCCTGCGGTGCCTGCACGGGGGGCCGGGATGGCGATGAGCGGGGCGCTCTCCCGTCCCCCTTCGCTCCGCGCCCCGGGAGCCCACACTGGGGTGATAAGAGGAGCACAAGGCACCGGCTCTTCTCCACTCCCCCGGCCATTAAGTCCCGTTTTCCTCCTCGGTTCTGCAGCTGCCCGTGCAGCCGGGACCCCACTCCCGTCTGCCACTTCCCCCCCCCCCCCCCTTCCCGTAGCACGTTTCGGGAGCCGCAGGGCGGGGTGCGGGGGGTGTTTCCTCACCGCGCCTTGGACGCGCATCTTCTGCTGATGGAAAGCACGAGACACGCGCGACCGGGCAGCGCGCGACGACAGCACGTGGCGGCGGCGGCCACGGGGTCTCCCGCGCAGCCGGGTGTGGGCGCGGCGCAGGAGCTACGGAGCGGCGTGAGGCGGAGCCGCCATCTTGGTAGCGGCAGCGCCCGGCTGAAGAGCGAGAGTGCGAGCGGGGAAGGGCTTTTTATCTCGGGCGGGCGTGCTGCGGCATCGGCAGCAGCTGGGGAGTTGGTGGAGGAGCTCGTGGGGCAGCTGGGGTGGAGGAAAGGGTACCCGTGGGTCGGTGAGCTCCGCGGCGGGGTGACCCCGGTGGATGGATGGGTGTGTGCAGGTAGGACCGGAGCCGGTGTAACGTACCCAGCGGCACTGCACAGCTCCGCTCCCTCCCGGGGCCGCGATGCGTCCAGGTGTCTCACCAGTTGGAAATGAAAATAGATAAATTGCAGCAGGCAGGATGGGAGTTGTTCTGGTTTGCTTGGAGGTGCTTCCCCGGGTTTGACCAGGTCCGTGACCCGCGCCGGTGAAGATGTATAAAGAAGAATTTTGAGTAGATTAAAAAGCCTCTTTTTTCAATCAATGCTCCAGGAAAGGATAAGATGATGTGACACAAATGTATGATCGTGCGCCACAAATAGAACATTGTGGGAAGCTTTCCCTTAAACATAAGCTTTGTCCTATATTTTTTCAAACAAGTTTATTTCCTTGCTGTGTAGGTCATTCTTAACATTAGGCTAAATTTAGCTGAAGATGCACCAACAGCAAAGGCAGATTGTCTCAGACAGCTGAATTAGACCCACAGTCTCAGCTGCATGGCCTGGTCAGGAGACTGGATACAAAACTATTTACATTTTTACTGATTTTTTTTTCAGGGACCTTGATTGCAGATAAAAAAAATCCCAGCCGTTTAAATAAAATACCTCATGTCTAGAAAATTAAAAGTCTATAGGGTGCTTTGCCCAGTGTATTCTCATGCTGCAAGCCATGCAGACAATGTGCATTAATTTCAAGGGTATTTCTAACACAAAGTGAAAGACTATAGATAGCCCCAGCATCTCAGGCCTTTTGAAGATCTGTACCTCAAACTTCAAAACAGTGGTCTAATCTCTGCTTCAAGGAAGGACGGCAGACTTTGCACTTTAATTTTCAGTTCTTTGTGTATAAATTTAGTTGTGGGCGGAGTATCCTGAGCCAGATTTCTCCCTATGTGCTATATACATACAGAATGTCAGAAAGACATACATGACTCTGTGTTAGATTGACAATGAATTACATTTGCTAGCAAATGCTGGATCAAAGCCATCTGTTTCAGAAATTGGCATAGCAGCAATTTGTTTGTTTCGCTTCATCTGTTTATTAGTTTGGTCAAAATCCTCTTGTTTTAGAGATGCACTATCACATACAGAAAAGTCCTGTGATATACTCTGCAGGCATTCCCTAAAATACATAAATTATTCTAAGAAGTAGAGTTATGAAATGCAATTGTTAGAAATACAGACAAAACTAAATTAAGACTTTTTTTTTTTTTTTTTCTGGAAACAAGTTTTACTTTTTCAGTGCACTCTATTTTATATTAAAAATCATCTACCCCTAAACAGCGTACTGATATCAAAATGCTTCTTTCTGAACTGAAGTACTGTTGCTATACTTGTAGGTGCACTGTATCTCTTTTTTTTTCTGTGTATTTTGACAGAATTATCAAAATCCTTCCTGACTTAGAGCCTCTGCAACTTTCTTTTGAAGAGGTATTGATAGTCTTAAAAATTGAGAAGTCTAGCTCTGAACAACAGTCAAGAAAAGGGCATCAATCCATTAAATGATAAGGTATAACCCCATTAGACAACAGCTTTTCTAAAAGCGGTTCACTTTGAAGCTCAGTATACCTGAGGAAAATGACATCTTTTACACAGCTTTTTTATTTGCAGTATACTGACTGCACTATTCAGCTTTTCAGTTATATGCCCAGATTTTTTTAGGTCTCTGGAAAAAAAAAACCAGAAAAATTCTACTTAATGCTCCAAAAATTTGTATCTATTATTTTATAGTTCCTGCTGGATCTGATTACAGTGCAAATATTTCTCCACAGGAATAGAAAAAGGTCTACATTGTAGTACAACTAATGATCATTATGTGGCATTTGCTTGATGATACCAGTTTAGATTCAGATGATATGCCTGACTGCTGTTTAAAAATATAATAGAAAATAGTCATAGGAAGTCTTCTGTACTCTTGAAAAGTGCAAAGCCTGATACTGTTACTCTGAAAATTCTAGGTAGATCTGCTCGAGCATGAAGAAATGTGAATGTTTCTTACAACTGAATACTGCGAATGCGTGATTTAGATAGGAACTGTGCAAAGTAAGAGACTTAGTTCATTTTCATCTTCATATCTTAGTTACATGACAAAATCAACAACAAATATACCTTCTAAAATTAGAACTTACGTTTCTCCTTCAGAAGAATGAGTTGTATGTTGCGGGCAAGGAAAATGATGTGAAGTCTCAAAGGCCGTGAGTGCTCATACTACACGCGAATTGGAAAAGCACCTGTGTTGCTTTGTCTATGTGCATCTGTCTCTACCTGAGCATCTAATGCACATTACTCCTCCCACAGTCCGCCCCGTTTCTTTGTCTAATCTAAGTAACCAACAAAGGATCTAGAGAAGTTTAGAAACCTGGACTGAATGGAGAGGGTGTGATATGCTGAGCAGAAGGGGTTTACCTAGTTGAGTAAGGTTAAAGTCAAAACACCTCATGCAGAATTTGGCTTGTATTACTTTATGATGAAACAGCAGGACTCGCTGAAGTCAGGTGGTGACAGACTCTGAGAGCTTCACTGGGCTATTAGAGCACGATGAGATTGCCTACTCAGAATACAGCATTCTGAATCAATATATTAATGCATACCACTGTTTTCAGAATAAATAGCAAATGTTGTTAGAAGTACATATTTGTATATTTTAAGCAATGGGAAGAGAGCATAAGCGCTTTTTCAAGGTAAGTGTAGGAAGCCATTACAAAGCTTATCTTTGCAACTGACCTATAAAGGCTATAAACACATCAAAGGCTTTGAGGACATCAGATACCAACTGTAATTCTTCACTCAGTCGAAACTCCCATGAAGCCAGTGTCCCAGGATCGCAGCTCTGAGTATGCTCAGAAATACTAATGGAACTCAGACTTACATAGGCAGCTTCATTCAGAATTTTAATTGAACTCATGTCACGATTTATTAAGTGGCAATTTCTTGTAGTGATTTTTTAAAAAAATTGCTGCATGTGAGGCAACACAAGTTTTTAGAGTAGGATTTCTCAGAGGTTTTATTATTACAGAATAAAAAACCTTAAAATGTAGCTGAAATGCTTCTGCTTCAAGACAGCAGCTTTTTGTTTACAGTTGGCAGATTAAGAGGTTAGATTTGTGTCACAGGAAAAGACGGTCAAAATTTCTGCAGGTAAAGATTCTCGACTTCTGTAGCAATCTCAGATTTTTAGCAGCAAACAATTTTTCTTATCCCTTTGTCCAACTCTAACCATAATGCGTTTAGTCAAATTGTAGCTTTATGAATTTTAGTTAATATGGCTTTTTGATTTTTTATACTACTATGCAAAGATGTATAGCTTTGCTATAAATACTTAACAAGCCATCCAGATACCATAAACCACCAAATACAGAGGGGACGAAAATGCCAGTGGATCCCAGTGAATGATTTAGCCTTAGGGCTCCTGCAGGTTTTATTCAGATTCAGAGTAGAAGGAGTGGGGAGGAAGAGATAAATAAAACATTTGTTTCAGAAAGTAGGTGACTTTGACAGAGCACTGATTTAAACCACGAAGACTCGCAGATCAGAAGAATATTGTTAAGAAGTGAGGCTGGTGAAGAACACTCAACACCAGCCCGCCAAGTGGTGCTTATCAGTACAGTTCTGCTTTTCTTTTAACTATTATTGCACCTTCTCTGAAGTTCTGTACATAATTTAGTCAGCATCTCCCACTGATGTATCACAGTCACTCAAACATGTTTTTACACCACTCATTGAATATTTCAGTAAAGGCCTAATCTCATTTGGATTTATTACGATTTATCTTGGATTAGGCATTTATCTGCTAAGGATTATGACCTATACTGTGAGTTACTGATGAACCATCGGAGTTCAGGAATGTCTAAGCACATTAGAATGAATCAGCAATATTCTTTTTTGACACAGACTTCACACATTATCTTTTTTTCAATCAACTTTGCAACATTCATACAGATAAGTATCTAATTTCCATTTAATACAGGCAGTAACCTGGAAAGCTCTTATCATCCAGTAGGAGCAAAGCTGCTTTTAATTAGGAGCAGCTTAAAAGATCAGGCCTCAGAGCCACATGATTTCGTATTCACCCTGCCTTCAGCAGTCAGTATACCATTACCAAGATTTTTGTACCAATTTAAATCTCTCTCCTTCGTTTTGAAATGTGTTTTGGAGACTCTTCCACTGCTGCCACAACTTCTAACTTTTTCTGATTTGCACAGCCAGGAGTGGAAAAAGAACAAGGATAAATAACAACGATACATCGATTGTTTATTACTTTTCTGGACTTCTAAGGGACTTTTCTTCTTTGAATAGGTTGAATCCGCTTCCTCTATTGATATACATGGTACTGCACCTCAGGAAGAGTATTGGGTTTCTCATGCGATTAAAAGAAGTTGGTCTTTGGCTTTACTTCGTGACAAAGCAATGTATGCTATACTTGCCTCCAAATAACGCCCTAGCATTTTCATGCTTAACAATCTTGTATATTTCTAATATCTTAGAAATCCCTGTTTATGCCACTTCCACTGCGCAAAAGTTAGGGAATTCCTGTGGCCGCTTCTGTGTGTTTCTAAGTTTTCCTTAGGGGTTGGGCTTTCCCTTGCTGATGATACAACACAAAAAAGGTTTAAATACTTTAAGGCAGTCTTTCATAATACTGGAAAGAAGACCTCGGATATGAAACTGCACAATTTAACGTGTTTACACACTCTTACTAAAGGAATTAGGAAGAAAATATATGGTTCATTTCCAGTATGCACTTCTACTGTTTGCTAAATACTGTCACATTTAGAATGTTCAGTCATGTAACAAATGACTGTACTGTAGTATTGTTCATTTTGAGGATTGCCTGCAATGTCTTACTTGCTAACTAGGGAGTTTTCAGTGTGAATGTAACTGTAAAGAGATGAAACCTTAAGGTCGTATGAGGACGCTAGCTAGTAGGTCTGCCTCCATTAAATGGAGTCATGTAATTAAATGTTGGTTCTCAGAACAGTTCAAAATTCACATTTCTTTACAGCGTTGGGATGTAGCGTGCTTTGTTACCTATTGGCAGCACAGTTTCTTACCCAGTTAATGTTCAGGAACTGCAGATTTATGGGCACGGCAATGCCTGTGAAACCATAGCTTGTTATTTCAGTTATGCAAGGAAAAGATTCAGCTGATGAAAAATTAGACAAAACAGAAGAATGAGAAATGGATGAGCATAGAAAAGAATCGTTCTACCGTAACTAAAAGCATTGATGAATAAGCTGTAAAGATCCATAATCAAAATAAAATTATTTTTCAGTACCTTTTCTGTAAAACATCAACTAGAAAATCTGGATTCAAAAGAGGAAGGTTCCATGATAAAAGGAAGTTCTTTACTCCCATTCACGTGGGTACAAGTGCAAGGAAGGAAAATTAGTGAGTAAAAGATATCCTTGCCTTTCTTTAGCATTATGGGCTTTTGGGTAGATTGAATTGTGAAATCAGTCTTTCACTTCACGATTAAGAGATTTGACATAGTCCATAGTTACACACTTCCTATAAACTGGGACTAAAAAGTCCATAAGCAGTTATTGATCTCCACATGCTACTGGGGAAATTTTCCAAGATCAGTGACAGCTTGGAAATCACTGGCATTTTAAAATTATAGGTCACTGCTTCACTTTTTTTGGCATTTACAGTATTGCATTATGGCAATGAACATGCTAGATGTGTGTATAAAAAAACCAAAATGCTTTTAGCATTTTAGTATTTTTTGTTTGAGCAACATTATAGATGGAAATATCTTGATACGAAAAAATAATGGGTTTGTTTATTAAAGATATATACCCATTAAGATGAAGTTAGGATGAGAAAAATGCTTGCTTGTGTGAAAATAATACCAGTTTTCTCAACAACAGCATCTCCTGAGGTTTCTTTGATTCATACCTGATTACTTTAATGACTAAATCAAGTTTGAAGTCCTGTTAAAAGTGCAGACAGTTACAGAAGAGTAAAATGTATTTTTTCTTCCCAAGTCATTGTCGACACAACTCTCAGTTATTATTTTATTCTGGAATTATTTACAACGGAGACAATTCGTTTCACGTCATTGTCCTGGGTAGAGATTGTCAAAGCCTCTGGTCAGCCACTGAACTTTCAGTGTGATTTGGGAGGAGCTGGGAACTTGCCTACAAAAGGGGAGGGGTACAAGAAAGGAAAAGGTGTGTTTATAATGTGTTGGTTAACACATGCTAAAACGACCTCTTTGCCGGAGAAGACATTTTTGGGAATGCCAAGCTTTTTCTTACGCTGCACAGGGCAGGAAGGACATCATGTTGTTAGCACAATCACTCCTCCAGCTGATGAAGGATCTGCTCTAATGCATTCTGAAGGATGTTGCATATTTTGGCTGGAAAAATGATGTTTTCTATGTATTGGTTGAGGATAGAAAAGAAGGGGAAATGGTGGCCATGGTGACTTGGGTCATCCTTAGAGAAAAAAACAATGCAAATATGAAGATGAGCTCCATATATTTCCAGGTATAAAACTAACTAGCAGTCACAGAGTTCACAAGTTACTGTATCAGATTTCTGCACTGCAGAAATACACAATAAAAAATGATTGTAAAATTGACTAATAAGATTATCTGGCTACTAATATTTTAATGCAAAAAGTATGTCACAGAAAATATTGTTAAATCCAAATCTGTAAAGAAAAAAAACCACACATAGCAAATAATAGGCTGATATGAGCTAATATTCTTGACTTCAGACTGAAATTGTTTAAGATGCAACAGATTTTATTTTATTTCTATGACAGCATCAGTTCATCCATAGTCTTTCATGATAAATAAAAGTATGTACAAAAGGTATGTTACATGAAGGTTTCTATTTTGTCTTCTCAGATTCTTTGAGGGAATGGTTTGTGACTACTTATCTAGGATTAGGAGTACAGAGACTATTTCAAATGTCTCTTAAAATATGTGGTATTGCAAACAACGGATATAAAATGAGATTCACACACATAGCTTTGCTGGTGGCCAAGAACTGCGTTGCAATATGCCGGAAATCCAAACATCCTCCTACTCCCAGAGCCTTGCTGACAGATCTACAACAACTTCTTTCTCTTGAAAAAGCTACATACAGAATCAGAGTAAGAAATAGAGAAGCCTGCTTATTCTGAGAAACTAAAGTAATTTATAAAATGGAAGGTTAAGAATTCCTCATCAACATGAGAATCACATTTCTTTTTGAAAATTCTATAGTTTCAGGTAACACCAAGATTATCTAAAATCCCCCCTAAAACAGAGAGAGAAAATCTCGTCGTCCTTGAAAAAACAACAGCAGCAAACCCTTAGGATTAGTGTCATTGTTTTCTTGTATAGCTTTTTAGACCTACAAATCATTTGGCTTCTGCACAGGTACAAGGGTGTACATTAATGGAACGTGATACAGAAATAGAGCCTCAGTTCAGTGGTTCCTCCTTTGTTGAAAAACCAATTAAAAAAGCAAACACAAGGGAATAGAAAAACAAGTAACTTTTACAGGGATGTGTTTTTTAAACAGAGCATACTTTTCAAGAAGTGCTATATTAGATGCTACATAGTTTAATTAGCTGTTTAGAAAATCAGGTTGACAGTGTCCTTTAATTAGTACACATTGACTTATTCCACGTGTATTATGGCATAGTGAATCTTATTAAGATAAATGTTTCTCTGAAGATATGAAAAAAAATCCACTATCATTTGTTTGCTTACCAGATTGCTCACCATCAATACGGCTGCTATTTAAAATGATGAATTTTAGTCACATATTTAATTAGCTAATAGCTGATCTCACTGTAGGGTCTTGATCCTCCTTACATGCGGTTCTTTCATCCTGAAAAAGTCTTTGGTTGTATCTTGGTTTTGAAGTTTCCATTTGAAATCGTCCTTGCCACTTTCAAATCTAAAATGCAGTAAATTAAATTATTAAAAGTAAAAATAATTGTGAAAACATTTAAGGATTTGAGTATAGTTTTATGCCTACTGTTCATGATAATGTATTGCTAGAGGCTATGCATTTAAAAAACATTAAAAGTTTTAAAAGTTAGTTTTTCCCCTTGGATTGCTGCAGATATTTGCTTTGTGAGAAAATTATGTGCACTTTAAAAGGCTATTAACTAGCTTAAGATTTCAGTGCATTCGTGTACCACGGCTCAGTGTGCAGCCTTCTCACAGAATTCAAGTAGTTTGTTGGCCACAGTTGGGAAATACAGCAAATGCACTTTAGCCTACACTGTGTCAAGATAACTTAAAACCAAAAAAAAAAAAACCCCAAAAAGAGATGTATTAACAGTGTTCACATGAAAGACAGTCAAGCCCTTGTGGACATCACTGGTTTGGAAGAGGACTTCTTCGGAGATTCTTCAGTGTTAGTTGTTCATATTAAATGACAAATGGTGCTTCTCAATCCCCATGATTTATAACAGTACATAGGGCAACATTCAAGGGAAAATCTCCCTCTCTTCACAGAAGAGGTGGTGTATGCCTGGCCTCTAAACCTCTTATGTGCCCTACAGTTTGCAGAGGCAAGTCATTCCACCAGTACAAAGGAAGAAAAGCAAGAAGGAAGTTAATAAAGCAGAATCGTCTTTGCTACAGAGACTTCATTTGAATGGATGGTATGGTATGGTATGGTATGGTATGGTATGGTATAGCATGGTATGGGATGGCAACACCATTCACTTGAATGACAGGTATGGTGTTACCACGCAGAAACAATGCTGGAGATGCTGCAAAAGCTGGAGGCTTTCCCATGAATAACCTGGCGACAATCTGGGGGGTCAGGTAAACCCAGGCTGCCATCCATTGCAAAGTCTGCAGAAGCTCAACAAGAGGAGTTTGTCAGTGAACTTGTGGCTACATGGGTGTGTGTGTACCTGCCATTGCATTTGCATTAGTTCAAATATATATATATAAATAAATGTCCCTACTGAAAATGAACTTTCTTTAAAAGGACACTTTGAAATGATGTATGATCAACGATAGAAATTCCTTGGAAACTGCTGTAGGCCAGATGGCTCAAAATCAGAGAATTTGCTCTGTGAAAGCAAAGGGCATTAGGGTGACTAGAGCTTTACAGTGATGGGCTAATAATAGGGTGGAATATCCATCAGGCTGGTTTTGCTGCTTTCAGTTTCCTAACAAATGCTGAACAGTAATCACGCTTCAATCTCTATTGAAAACTGGCTATGCTACTTAAAGAAAAAGTATTCTCTGACCTCTGGAGCATGTTATTACTAAAAGAAGGGCATAATTGACTTTTTGGATACACATTTATTTCTTCTTGCCTTTGTTGTCCCATAACAGCATGGATTATAAACCTTATATCCTAGTCATGCAGGCAAGACTCTCTGTTACCTTAGCCCCGCTGTTTAATTAGCTTTTACAATTGGACATTGTTTATATCCCTATAAATGTTGCCTGAGTAAAGACTTCCCCTTAACCAATTATACCAGATGTTTTTCTGTGAAGGTCCTAATTAAATAGCATCTATTCTTCTGTTTGTTTTAAATCCTGCCTATTGTGTAAATCTCTGTAAGAGCGCAGTGCTGTATTGGGATGCTTTACCAACATTTTTGTTGCTTTCTGGTTCACTGGCTGGTTACAGCTGCTCCCTTTAAAAGTTCTTGCTTACTGTCTGGGAGGAAGGTCCTGCTGGGTAAGCTTGAGACCTGTGAAACCAAATTAGTTCCTCGCTTTACAGGGGGCTTCTCAAGTGGTGCTAAGTTTTGTATGACCCCACCAGGGTGGTATAACTTAAGGTGGAGTTTCCACTCTAGTGTCCAATCCTGCAGTTTCCAGTACAGAATTTTAAGCAAAGGTGGAATTTACTGGGAAGCCGTCCTCTGCAGACACTGTCAGGTTGCAGATACTATGTCTGGTCTGTGAGCAACTCCAGCACCCATTCTAATTTTGGCACAGTTTCAGGAATGGTCAAGGTTAGCTGTCCTAAACAGAGCTGTGCCCACTCCTTAATCAGACCCTTGGTATTCCTGCAGTTCAGTTCTCCCGTGTAATGGAACGTTACTTTCCAACAGGTAAGATATGAAGAACTTTTATATTCCATGTGCTATTTCTAAGAGCTGGTTCCTAAGTTGCCACCACAAAATTCAGTTTCCTTTCTCTGCTATAGCAGCCATCATCCCAAGAAGAGTCACGGAGTAAAAAGGAGAGATGTATTAATGGGAATACTGTCTCACTGACTATCCTTATGGGTCAGAGGATTAAGAAATACAGTAGCCCATCTATGTTTCACCAAATATATTAATTTAGAAGCTAAACATGTATTTAACTACATTTTTCTACTATGTACTCCCTTCATCCAAACTTCAAGTCATTCTAATTTCATAATTTTGAAATTGTTGGTTTTGATTTCAAGATGGATGAGGTAGTAATTACATTAAATGATTTTTGCATTTTCTGATCAAATAAATATATACATGTTCATTTCCCCCAGATCTTAATTTGAAGTTTTATTCTATAGGACCACTAACTTTTGCATGGAGGGGTAGCAAGTTTGCATGCTGTGAAGGTCCCTGGAGCTCTCAAGTGCAGAAGATGATGTTATGGATGCAAACTAAAAAATTAATGTAATTTTTTTTCTACAGAATCTATATTCAAGGTTGGGGACAGATAATTGGCTGTGATGTCCTACTGAATATCCACTTCCCAGCATTGCTAGCTATAGTAAAGGAAACAGCTTTGGTAATCACAGTGTTCAGGAATGCCTAGAATTTGATAGTACTCAGCCAAAATACAGAGAAATTACAGAAAAGCTGCTGTGTGTTTTACATCTTCAGACACGTAAAATAGTGATTTTAAAAGGTTAATGAATGTAGTCTTGGTGTAACAATTACCTAATGACACTAAAGCCAGATCTCTGCCTATCTTACGATGGGCAGACTGGAGTTTGCAGGGGTGCCACTAAACCCTGATCACCTGCTAAGCATCATCAGTTACAATACTGTCTTTCGAAGCGTAATGACCTTTTTCATTTCAGTTCACATTATTTTGCCATAGCAGATAGTATTTAGGGCTAGATTCACCAAACAATGCTATTTACTGTACTCTCGAGGGAAGGTGGTTGGCTTTGCTAAGCCCCATATTTTGCTTTACCCTGGATTCCTTAGAGAATGGCTCTGGCTCCCTATTAGCCCTTTTCCGAGCTGTTTGGAGTTGCTGTGGACTTGAGTTTGCCCTATTGTACTACTATTAAAGGCCACTGTTGATGGCATTTTGCATTACAAGGACTTCTTCTGGTGGCACTGTGTGGCTTACGGAATAACTGGCAAGCCAGCAGTGTTCCTGCACAAGTACACTGCAAAACCAAAAGGCATGAGGTGAACTAGGACCTTGATGGCTGACAGCCTCAAGCTATCTAGTACACTGAACTCAAGCCCACCCATGAACTTAACTACCAAAGGTAATGTACCAGCAGCCTTTCAATGCATTCCTTGGATTGTTTTACAAGGGAAAAAAAGATCATTGTTAGTCCACATGGCTTACCTTGGCATAGATCTATTTCATTCCTATCTGAGCACTTGTAGGCCTTGTATATGATAGGAGAAAAAGATGGTTCCTTGCCACTTAGCATGTGAAAAAAATCTTAGGGAAGACAAGTGCATATTAGGGTGAGCCAACTGTTTACCATGATCTGCTAACAAATGTGAAAACTAAAAATGGCCTTTCTGCACTGGGATTTTAGCATGTATTAGTTGCCATGTGTTAGCTAACATAAGCTTATTGCAGTCTAAAGTATAATTCCTGCAATTTCAGCTTACCTCCTCTCTCCCAGCTGCTACACGTCGTGATTGTCTTTCAGTGATTTACTGCTCCTTTTTCTGTGCCATTGGAACCTTGAGAAATCGCAACTAAAAACAAATCATGAATTTATTTAAAAAGTAGGGAACTTAACACAGTTCCTAAACCCACTCTGAACTCTTCTTTCCTCTAAATAATTAAATTTCAGTTGGGAGCCAAATAACCGGTTTCAAGACAGCAAACAATTGTTCAGTTCATTCCAAATTAAGTTCTAATTCTAGTTCTCTTACCTTTCCAGATGTTCACTAGCTACATTAAAAGAATTTTAACAGAGTAGATGCTAAAAAGGATTAAAAGATAGAGGAGAATTGTAACGTTTATAGCATATTAAAATGCAATGCATAAAATGTGTCTGTATATATAAATATAGGCCAGTCTGGAAAATGTCTGTAACAATACATAAGTATTCATGAAAAACTAATACTTAGATATTAAATAATTCTCAATAAATATATTAAAACATCACACAAGCATATAATTCTAATTTCTAAGCATAGATACAGCAATCATTGCATTAGGATCACGTCGTCTCTTTGGAAACATCCACAAAGTAACAGCTTATTTAGCAGCTACACAATTTGAAGCTACTGGAAAGCACTTTCTCCATAGAAGGCTTCCAGGGAATTGCAGGCTTCCAGTGTAGAAGGGTTCTTTGGGCCTCTTCTACCTGCCTCTGAATGGCACAGAACTCTTTAGTTTAGCAATATACTTCAGGTTTGAAACTCCTAAACTGATCCACGTGTTCAAATCCCAGGAGAACTGACTTAGCCCTTCATCTTTCCCAGATAAAGTGCACTTTTATCATCTACGTGTGTGTATCTTTCTGATGGGAACTTAAAAAATAAGGTTATTTCCTGAAAATAAATTATAAATACCAGTTCTGTAATGGCAAGGGTTTACTCTGGCCCTTGGGTAACATTTCTGCTTCCAGGTGGCTGGCACTGACTGGTCTTTCCTTTCCTAGTCAAATACAGAGTATAGGTGCAGACCAGCAAGCCCTCGCCAAGCGTCATTCCTGCTTAGAGGACTAGCGGAAGAGGCAGGCAGTGTGCCTGGAAAGCACTACACGCTGGCAGTCCCCTGCTTTTACAAGCTCAAAAGTGCTTGTGCAAGAGCAGAAAAGCAAGGCTGGGCTCAGATTCCTGGAGCCTCAACTTGCTCACCTTCCGTACTCAGTGTGGTTGTCATTTACAGACGGCTCCTTCGGGCTGACAGTTTCTCTGTGTAATTACAAGATACTGATGCAGATCCGTGAGGACAATCGTTAGGAACAAACAGTTCAAAATATCCATAAAATGTAAAATTAAACCCCATATTTCCAGGAGTGAAATGAGATGATGCTTCGCCTGCATGGGCACAAATTGATCCAAGTTTTGTGGTTGCGGTGTTTCAGGTTTCATCAGTTATCTCAGCGTAACTTTTTGATTATTTCTGAAGTCATGCACAGAATGAGGGGAGACACATTTTGACCTTTCCAGACTTGCTGCATTTTAATTTTTCCTACACCTAGAAATAATACAGAAAAAACCCAAGAGGTAATATTATTTTTGTATAGAACATCTAAAGTTATACTAGGCATGTTCAGAATACATTAAAGATACCGTCCTGACACAAGAAATTCACAATCTGCTTTTAGATATTACATAACTAATGAGAGCAGTAAATGCTGGAAGAAGAGAAAGAGTGGATCAAGGTTACAATAATGAGATGATAGCATTCTTCCACTCTCCATGCACGTTTTCAAATCTACTTCAATTTTGCTATCTCAGTCTAGGCTTTGGCTTTTCATTTTGGCTCTCTTCTTCTTCTTTATCAGATTTAATTTTCTGTCTGAATCCACCAGACCATAACATCCTGGCTAGAAACTCCGACCAGGCTTTTTTTCCTCTCTTTTTATTTATCTATTTATTTATTAAAATTTATTTTTAATTTGGATTGTACCTACTCTGCTTGCCCAGACAACATTGAGGGACTGTTTGTAGCAGAAACACTGTCATGGCCTTTTCTCTAAGAGTACTCAAAGCTGAAGTACCGAAAGAACACAGACTTGAATGCCTGCACTATTTTATTCTACACAGGGAAAGGCATACCAAAAAAAAAAAAAAAAAAAAGTAATTATATGATTTCTACAGAATTACACCTGGATTTTTAAATCCCCACTTTGAAGAACCATCCCATAGATGTAGGGTGTGAAACATGCAAAACTCATGTTAATACTTTATCTTCTCATTCTCCTCCAGCCTTAACAGTCATTTAAAAACGATTTGTGAAAAAATCAATAATGCACCTTACTGGCTTTTTGTAATGTCTAAAAAAGGGTGTTTTTTTGCCAATTTTTTAAACACTCTGAAAATATCAGGATTGTAAAATTGGATTTTTATTGATTTTCTTGGAAGATCTTTGGGGTTTTGACGGATACATATTGACAGCAGCCACCTCTAGTTGAATCGAAAGTATTGAATGCATAATGCAAATCACTCTGTCTTCACCATATTTGAATTACACTCATGTTAAAAAAAAAAAAAAAAGTGATCAGAAATCCTTTTTCCTTTCAGTCTTTGCACTTGTGGTATTATACTTTCTCATTTTCTTTAGTCACCACAGTCTTGTGGGCTGCAGACAAAAGATAAACAAACTGAAAATGGAGTATCTAATGTTTCAAATACAAGCACAGATAAAAAAGTAAAATATACTCCTCAAGTCCTTATAGATTAAAAAGAAATAGAAAATGGCACAAATCTGTATTTAGAAAAATAATGCCTTTCTCAAGATTTGTAATGAAAGGAGTTGTCAGTCACATTAATTTTGATGTAAATTTACCTAAGCTGATGAATCATAACTGAATTATTGCCTAATCTTCCTGGGTTTGGCCAGCATTTCTATTTTTATTTGCATTGCCTCAATTTTCTTTTTTTTGTTGTTTACTTAACGGATTTTAACAGACCACTCCTGAACCCAGGAGGGAGTGGGCCTGCTCAAAGTCACTTGCAGTCCAGCACAAGAAGTGGATGCAAGACTAAGAATGCATCCAAATAAGACAACACTAGTCACCATGACAGACAGTAGTCTTGGCACTCATCTGACTATTCATTATCATTCCTTCAGTAGACATCACAGCACAGGAGATTTTTAGGGAGGGATTTGAAGGAGGAAAATTAGGTGAGTGGGAGTGAGAAGCAGCAGTGAGGGAAAGCATGAAGGTACTGGTTTGAAAATGTAACAAGCAGAGAGTTATTACTGAATGAAATGTGTGGGGGGAAGACGCTGAGTTCTCTATAGGATATTAAAAGATGATGGAGTGGGAATAAGCTGTAAAGAGCCACAAAAGTGAAGTAGCTTTTGCTTGCTAAGATGCTGAAGGACTGGGGGGATACACTGAAATGTGGAATATGGCTGAAACAATTATGAAGATAACCAGGGCAGCAGTGCTTTGCAGTGGTGTTCTGCTGGTTTTTGTTGCTTTGTGATGGACAAAATTAGGTATTAGCTTTGGAGGGGCAGGGACCAAAGACATATTTGTACTAATGAGCACCCTAATGTATTTTCAGGTGCTACAAAAATGCATAAATAAAAATGAGCAACTGCTTCTTTTCAAAGCTATTTCCCTTGTTCTTCATCCCTTATTCTTCAAGTTAAAACATTCAGTTATCTTTCTATTTTCAAAAGAACTTTTTGTATGAACTTTCCAGTTCTCTCATCAAATCATCTTACTGTTTATTGGAAAGACTGCATATCATCTATATTTAACACCATTTCAGCTTGGTGAGGTGACTACAACATAGCATTAAACTCAGAATAAAAAAATGAGTGTGGCATTTCTATGTTTTTCAAGTGTGTCAACTCAGGAGAGCTAATTTGACTGGAAAAAGTGCTTTCCCCCAGATGCCTTGGATTTCCGTAGACCTTCTTGCAGGTATGTGAGCGGGGTTAATAGAATGGCAGTTAGATGCAAAAGGCCTTTGGATTAGTATTTGTGGTCACCATAGAAGTAAGTCTCTCAGAGAAATGTGAATAAAGAGGTCATCTGAAGAACTGATATAGAAGGTTTCTCCACAGGCACCTAATTCTTAGAGATTTACAGATGAAAAATGCTTCATGAGTATTAATAGATAGGAATGAAATATGAATGAGGGGACACTAAAGCTGGAATAGCAAGTAGAACAAAGGGAATAGGGGGACGTGGGGACATGATAAGAAATCTGACTAGAGCTGCAGACTTGGACAGAACTGTCTAAAACCTGGAAAAAAAAAGGAAATAAAAATAAAAAGGAAAGTTTATCTAAAGGAATATAGGTTAAGTAATACAATACATTATTTAAAGGAGGGCTGGGGTGGGACATGACTATCGGGGAACCTAGAAGAAAGGGGCTGTAGCAGGATAAAGGATGACTAGAAGAAAAAAAAAAAAAAAGGTGTCCTAGCTACTGATACAGATACGGTCACCTTTTCATAAAGCCAGACTTGATAACAGGCTAGTCACATAAAGAGGAAAAGAAACAATCAGCTTAGGTTTTTGTGACAGACAGACAGGCAGGTAGGAGGTACTGTAACGCACATACATGGAGAGATTCCAGGAAAGAAACATCTACATTAAGCCTGAATTAGTGCTGCTGATGTTTCTCAATGGATGTGCAAGAACATTTAATATAAACCGTCAGCCATGATATTTGAATGGACAGAAGAAAAAAGATCAGAGTACATGTGGCATATTCTGAAGAGGACCCAAATCAGATTCCCAAGATCATTTGCCCAGCAACAAACAAGGAAGAGCACACGGTCTGGGTCATCTGCTGGCCTCG
Source organism: Megaceryle torquata (assembly GCA_024611175.1). Lineage (NCBI taxonomy): Eukaryota > Metazoa > Chordata > Aves > Coraciiformes > Cerylidae > Megaceryle > Megaceryle torquata. The sequence continues at coordinate 36,635 of JANIJG010020756.1, forward strand.
AGAAAGAGCATAAGGGAGAGGACGTGTGTGGGGTGTGCGTGCGTACTCACTGTAGTTCACTGTCAGCAGCGAGACAAATAGGCCTTTGTAGTATGCTAGTGACCACCTCTAGTTTATGAAGTCTGCAGGGGGAAAAGTCTAGAAAATATTTTCCAGAGCTTGGATCTAGATGGGCCTGGCTGAGCAAAAAAATAAAAAAGTATCCACAGTCCAGTACTTTTCTGTGTATGCCTTCTAAACCCATCACGAAGCCTCCTTGGTACACCATTTCAGACAGGTATTCAAGAACTCACTGGCACAGGAATGTGGCTAAGTATTATTAAATTAGCTTATATAATACTAAAGTAAGATACTGAAAGTGAAGAGAAGGAGATGAAGGAAAAGAGGTCCCAGTTGCACTGAAGAAGAAACAGCAAAGGAAGAGAAACGACAAAAACAGATGCAGTAAAAATAACCAGAGAACTACAAACTGAAAGAAGAATGAACAAGGCGGCAAAAGCCAGAGAGAAAGGAAGTGACTGACCCTACAGAAAAATCTAAGCATGTAGAACCTGCAGGTATTAACCACGTGAGTCTTGTTAAGAAGAGCTGAAATGGATCAGAAAAGTCAGATACCACATAGGAAGACAAAGAAGTGATGCTTAAAGAACAGAACTTTAGATGGAAGAAGATATCATTTTACTTGCCTTGATTTTTAAGCTTGGAATGTTTCACTGACTAGTCAGCAGTCCCTAGGGAGTGGTTACATTAATTTACCAGCTATAAGGAAGCAAACACGTAGATGTGTACATAGCCCTAAACATAGCCCTGCCTGTCCATTGCTTAGTGCTGTGTGTGCATACTCCCCATTTCATGGTTTAACAGCCACCCAGTCTGGGGAGTACTGACCCCCGTGTCTGCCTGTCTACATATATATACGTGACTCTGGGCCTTGATGCTTGTGCTTGTAATGCTGTGCTTGCCTCATGGCTACCCTTGTCTCTGAGAGCGTGGAGTTCATCTGTGTTGAGGATGTACCATGAAACCTCCATTTCGGTCTTACCTTAGCAAGACACGCATGACCAGACCCAACCTGCTAGGGCTCTTGGGAAACACAGGCGTAATTAGCCCCTTTGCACCAAAGACTTCATTGCTGTATTTGCCACATGGTGAGTGTCACCCAGCGGGTCTGTGAACACGCACACAGAAACCCTCCCGGCCCCAGGAAGCAACCCTGTATTTGCCATATGGTCAGGCTCACCTGTTGGGGCTGGGAGGAGGAGGCAGACGGGCAACACTTGCACACATAATGAAGCTCCCCACTGTGCTGCCTTAAGAAATTAAAAAAACAAAAAAAAGTTGACATAACTGCCACATGATCAGACTCACCTGCTGAGTTTTGGGGCAGGGTGGAATGGAACCAGAGCAGAAGGAATGCGCTTCCTTCTGCACCAGGCGACAGAGGCCCCCAACCCAAACAGGCCATCGGGCCCCTCTGTCCCCCACTCCCCTCCGGTCCGCAAGGCTGTAATTGCTCCTTGCTCTGCGTGGAGCGGGACTTGCGCCTCCATAACAAGCCTCCCCTCCTCGGAGCCCTCTGAGTACCCGCAGGGCCAGATGCGGCTCCCCGCGGGGGGAAAGCGAGCCCCGGGTGGGGGCTCAGGTACCCGGCTACTGCCCCCCTCCTCCGGGGCGCCGTTACTGTAATTGCCGAGGCAGGGACAGTCTCCCGGGAGAAGATAACAAGCCCGCCCTTCCCTGAGCCACCAGCGCTCGTAAACACCAGTAGCGGGAGGGGCGCGCAGCGGGACTCTCCTCACGCACGGCCGTTCCCGCCCCTGACGCAGCGCCCGCTCCCCCTCACGCACGGCCACCCCACCCGCTAGCACCGGGCAGGCCTGGGCGAAGATGGGAGTGGGTTTTTTGCTCTTCACGGCCCATCCCGGGCCCGGCCAGGCTCCCCGGGCCTTCGGGAAAGTTTTCCCCGGGCGCCGTCCGTCAGCGCGGTGCTGCCGGCTGCCCGCTCCCGGCTCCCCGCGGCGCCATGGCGGGCTGCGGGCGGGAACGGGGGGGCGCGGGACTCCCCTGGCGGTGACGTGTGTTGCCATGGCGACGCCCAGGCAGCGTCTCGCTCCGTGGGGGGGGGTGGGGGGGATGACAACAAATATGGCGGAGAGGAGCAGGACGGCAGAGACGGGTCAGTGCCAGCCGCAGTCGCCTGGGCGGGGGGAGAGGGGAAGAGCCTCCTTCTCCAGGGGCTTCTGGCAGCAGAGGGGGCCTGCCTCACAGCGGGGCACAGGAGACGGAACAGGAGCAGGGGAAAGGGAGGGGAGCACCTCCTGGCCGAGGGCACTGACGTGGAGAAGGGGGCCCGGGGCAGAGGCCCCTGCCCGGGGAGCTGTGGAGGAAGGCAAGGTACCTTCCCTTGGGGGATGAGGAGCATCTGCCCGGGGGAGAGGTGGTTGTGGGTAGCGCCCCTTAAGGCAGGGAGAGGGGGAAGAGCCCCCAGGCACTGAGCCCTGTTTGAGGAGGGATTGCCCCGCTGTGGGGAGGATGGCGAGAAGCCAAAAGCCCTGCTCACCCAGGAGTCAGACTGGGGGAGAGCCCCGGCTGAGCAGAGGAAGAGGCTGATGGCGTAGCCTGCGCTGGGCACCGTCCTCCCTGCACAGGGGGCAAAGGTGGCTGTGGTGAAGACCAGAGCAAAACTGTGGTGCACAGAAGTTCCCCTCATGCAACAAACCACTATCTGCTTTATTTAGGATGCGAAAATAGTATGTGAAAGCTTGGGGTTGGAATTGAAACTGCACCACAAGGCTGATAGAGTCGGGGTTGACCCACAGGTGCTGCTTGGCCTGTTCTAGGAGGTATAAAGTACCCGGAGGCAGCAGCTGTACACCTTACACCTCACCTATGGCTTTCTGAGAGGGCCTCCTTAAGGAAGGTGTGAAATGTTACTCTTCAAGATGTATTAACAATGGCTCTGACTGTGTATGTGAAGATAAGTTTATCCATGAAATGAAAAGTTTGGTGTTTCCTCGCGAATGATGAGGATCCTTTAGGTATAGGGGTTTTTCCTGTTGTAACACAACACAGCTAAGGTCTTTTCAAAAGCCCCCCAAATAAGCTATGAAAATTAGATATTAGCATTTGGAGGATGAGACAAAGATAATGACAGTTTTTCTGAATAATCAACATCCTACAGCGTCATACATAAATGATCTGGGTTCCCGGATCAAAAGTTCATTTTCCTATCCTGCTGTGTTAGCTGCTGTGCATGTGCTTTCCAGCCTCAGAGCTGGCTCCAAATGAAGATGCATTATCCATAGAAACAGGTATTTTTGGCCACTTAAGGTGAAAAAAAGTGATAAATACGTGAAATGCTGTTGTGCTCTGGGAAACAATATTACAAAGGCTACATCTAAGTGGATTGGCCATAAGGTTCTTGAATTCCCCGTGTTCAGCCATGCTGTTTATGAACCCCTGAAACCACACGGCAAAGTTTGTTATACATTAAACTTGTCCATGAGGCAGGTCATTATTTTCATCCACCGTGTTGTGCAGTGTTACTAAAACCAGCTGATGAGCTCTGACTGCTGTGAAACAGGAAACAAATCTCCAGTGGCTGTTTGACTTCGTCAGCTTTGCTGTCTACCTCATCCACCCGTGCCTGTGCCATTGTCAGTAACTTTCTTCAACAAGTAATGTATCTTTCCTACCACTTCCAGATTAATGTGTAGACATATATTAGGTTCTTTGCTATATTATTTAAATCTGCAGCCTTGGTGTTTGCTTTTTATTTTCAACCTTGTCCAGAACTTTTTTCCACATCTCACCATTGCAGCTAACTGATCTGTGATTTTCTTCTAAATGTTGTGTTTCAGCTTCTGCTGAGATCACGTTTTGTTGCGTGTCCCTGATACGTGCCTGCTTAACTTTGCAATGCTGGACGGCTGCTTTGCAAGTCTTAATTTGTGGGTCCTTCATTTTTTGAGAAACCAGATGAGACACTAAAAATACAAAGAGCCACAAAGATAGGAAGAAGACCCAACGCTTCAGAGATCAGTGGGGCTTTGGAAGCAAATGTGCTCTTGTCCTGTTTTTAAGAAGGGATATAGAAAATAGTCTGTGGAAGCAGAAGGTGGGGTAGTGTTGGGGGTTTTTTTGCCTTTCCCACCCTAAACTTTGATTTCTGACTGTCACCTTACACTAACGAGGCAGATAGTTTCTTTTAGGGATCTTTGGTAGATCCCCAAAAGAACCTGTTTGTCTCCTTAGGGCCGGATGACACCAACACCACTGATGTTCATGTAACATAACTGGGGAATGTTCTTGTTCTTGGTGCATCCTGATTGCTTAGTAAGTCTTCATGATACAGCAGGTCTTTAGGAGACACAGGAATCTAGCTCTGGAACCTGTATTTTGCACAAATTTAAGTTTTTATGTTTGGATGCAAGGAGAATAAAGCCATTAGAGAGACTGAACACTCTTCAAACCATATAAATTGATTTAGCCAGATACTTGCTGGTTTTTTGATTACAGCAATGCCATGTCTTTATTCTTGGATCAGAAAACATAAGTAATAACTACATCTTGTCCTCTCATCTTGAGGTATTGGTCATTATTTGTAATTTTCAGATGAGAAAACTAAGTTACAGAGAAATCAACGGCAACTTATCCATGCTTTATAGCAACCATTCTTTACTGGTGTAATTCAGTAACCTCTGTTTGAGAGGAGCCAGAGTCAGGGAAAGATGTCAGAAAAAAAAATAATGTGCACTTACAGAAAGGTGATTCTAAAAGTTAAATTCCTTCCTAAATACTATCTGATACTGAATTATATGCATGTAAGATGCTTGCAACCCCTCTAAACTTTTAGCTTCGAAAATATACTGTCAAGAGGTGTTGTACAATAATTGTGCTTTATGGAAAACATATCTTTTGCTAATGTAAGAACTTGTCAGTTTTATTAGAATCTCCTTATTCTTCTGCTATAGGAAAGTAAATCTGTTAGTCTTTCTTACACTGGTAATTACATATATTGTTTCCTTATGTACAAGTCTTTTCATATTTCCATTCCTTTTTCATGTAGAAGATTTTTGTTTCTCTAGTAGTTTTTGCAAAGTTTTAAACTTTTTTATTTTTTAAAATTGGGGAGGGGGATTAGGACACACAGAATTGCACAAAGTACTTCAGAAGAGGGTCTATCATCAGCTTTTATTATACTGTTACAGTCAGCAATGTTTTCACTATCATGGTTTAAGGCAATCTGTGTGTCTCAAATGAGATTGAGACTTAATATGGAAGGTAGGTTATCTCACATCTGTCTCCTTTGGAGTTTGTATTCTGGTGCTGTCCTCTCTGGACTAGGCAGACATCTGGTCTAACCCAGGAAAACAGTTTCTGTGTTCTGATGTTTGGTTAGAGTACATCAGTCCACTTTACCCAGGATTAATCAGTCATTTTCCCATTGCAAGTGGCTGCTTAGTCCTAGGTGGTTTCCTGGAACTCCTCAGATCAGCTCTCTGCAATAAGCCGTACATTTGTACGCTTCCCTGTTCAGGTTTCCAGCCTTCATGTCTCCCTCCAGCTGGGAATCCAAATTAAAAGCAACTGAAATTTTCACAAATGAAGTTGCAGGGGAGTGGAAGTGATTAAGACTAGTTAGTTACTTCCAGGAGCTTCTTGGTTTGACTTCCAGTTGTTGTGCTCAGCTGACCTTGATGTTTCAATCCTTTGGAAGATAAAGGGGATAGCAAGACCGCCAGTTTAGTTAACTTTCTTCAAAACCAGATCAATGTTATTGTTCCAATTCTGTAGCAAAGAAAACCTTCTTAGCTTCTTTAAGGAAGGTTTAGAAGTAGGTCAAAGTGAGTACAGAATAGCTGTATTTGCTAGGTTTTATTGATGCATGTACCGCATGAAAGTATGTAACTTTTCATGGATCCAGCTAAAATTTCACTAGTTATCTCATTCTCCCCAGGTTACTCTTACTCTTCTAAGCATCTATATTACCTTCAGAAGACTTGCTTCCAGAGGCGTGAATGATCAAAGGGTGCAGGTTATCTCTGAGTTCTGTCATAGTTTTCTATCTGAGGCAGCTGCGTATTAGCCTGGATTGACAGCTCTAATATGTGTTATTCCACAGTTGCTAGTAATTTTGTGGATATTAGTATTTCTGATATTTCATTGAGTCATCATCACCGAAATAATAGTGAAAGCAAAAAAGGCATTTACTCACACTACTGGACAGGATATAAATATATGTCTTTAGACCAAAGATCGTTGTTATCAGAACAAACAGATTTCCCAGCTGAATGTGTAGTTTTTCATGTTTATTTACATGTCATGATAGATACCTTGCAGGGTGCTGTTAAATCACATTTCATATTAAGAATGTTTTGAGGCATTCACAGCTGGGCTGACCTGGCTTCAGGGAGGAGGGCTTCAAGCCACTGCTGAATGCTGAACCACCCCCCTTCAAAGTTTGAGTAGTAATTAACATTTCTAAAATACTTAGTGTTGAGATCATTATTTCAGACATCTGCATGTGGAGGGCCCAGTAGAATAGCTGTGTAAATTCTGCAGTGTTTTCTAATTGATCTTAATATGATAGTGCTGAGATGGACTATCTTGAAAGACAGTTTTTGATCATTCTTTCAAAAAAAAATGGATATTATTTTAAAAATATGGTACGAATACATTGTAGTACGGATGGCCTTAATTATTAAATAAAAATCTGAATCAAATAAGACAACCTAATTTATTTGTATATAAATACAGACTTTGGTAACTGGAACTTCTCATTCACTGACTTTATCATGAGGAAATTTAAGATAGGAGAAATCAGCTAATTAACAATATTATTTAATCTTGGTCTTTAAAATATCACTGTATATCAGTGGTACTTATGGTCTTGCAGGCAAATTTAATTTCTTCAACTGAATTGTCCTTTCTTAAAGTGTTTCTGAATTTTCAAGTGTACATGAACAGTGTAGCTTATTTCCTAATATACAGTGCTAGGCTGCAAACAAGGCTGAATTCCGGTGTTTAGGAACAGACGTCACAGTCTTCATGCTGAAAGGGGTCTGCCCACAATATTCTCCTAGCAGCAGGAAAAGATTTCAAAAGTCAGTGGAAAACTGCAAGGGTACTGGGCCCAGACTTGCAGATGTTCACACACCATGAAGAGCTATTTACAGTTGTGTATAAAATGCTGCAGGATGTATTTGCCAACAGGTCTAAAATGTGTTTTGTTCAACAAACTTTTGCCAAAACTTACTGCTAGCATTGGTGTATTTTAGCTGAAGCGGTCTGAAGTCCAGGGGATATTAGAGAGAGGTTTGTTAGTAAATTTGAGGCACTCTGTAAGACCATTAACTGCTTTTGATGTGATCCAGAGAAATTAACTATAGTCGCTGGAGAAAAATACTGTAATAATTATACTCAGTTGCCAGTAGGTTGATATTCAACTAATTTCCAACTTTTTCAGTTATCTAGCAGAAACAATCCCCACTAGAAGAATTCGTTGGAGAAGAGCTGCTAATATATTTTTGGTACTTACAGCTTTGATCAAATTTCTATTACATAATTTGCCATATAAGGAGACCTGAGAAATACTAATGAAAGCTTTATATAGCCTGAAGATATAATTTCAGAAAAAGAAAGAAACAGGAATGTTTTGGGTGTTCCAGATGCCATTTCTTAATGGTTTACCATTTCCTAGCCATATTTCAAACAGTTTTTTTTCTTTGACAAATAATCAAAGCTTTTGAAAGTTACTTACCTCAAGCCTCCCATCGTTTTTTCTTTCAGTGGAGTTCAAAGCACCCTATTAATTATTAGTGCTTGTGAGAGGAGGTTTTTGAATTTCTAAAAAGTGAAATGAGACATATTGAGAATTTTAATAGGTTTTATACTGAAATTTGTAAAACAGAAGTTCCTGCAAGTTTCTTTAGTGTTGCTGCCATTGTATTCTGTAGGCAGAAGTCTCATGCAAAAAAAACAGATCAACTTCAGAATGCATTTATATGGCCTATATAGCATTTCTCTATTTTGAAGTTGAGCTTTATAGATTTAATGCTCATTAAAATAGTTTTTTAAAGTTTCCTATGTTAAAATGTAACTGGGTTGATCTCCACATGGGGCCACTAACAGGAGTGTGAAACCTAGACATTCAGTACGAGCCTACTTTCCACACAGGACACCTAATAACAATAGCTGTTATCTTCCACTTGTCTCAGTCAGAGATTTTCCTTCTTCCTCTTCCTGTCTCCTCCACCAACACCTGTTTAGGGACAGAAGTAAGAGAGTGAATGGCTGTACAGTCATCTGTACCTTTTTCTTTTCTGTTTGTTTTGTTTGTTTGTTTGTTTTTAAATAAAGAGCTAGGATACCCTGATAACAGAAAACACCAACCCCCAGATAAATGAGGTGCTAGAGGATGTGGAGAGGTGTTCGGTACAAACAGTTACTGCTAATGTCACTCAGATCCAGCAGTGGTGCTGCTGGGTGCAGACTGGCTCCAGCAGAACCACCCGTGTGTACATCCCTCTTGTTTCTGAAGGATCGATTGTGCTGCCCTTTTCCAGAACTGTGTCATTCTATAGAAACCAGCTTAGATTTCTCAGGTAATCCCTAAAAGTAGTTGGCATGCAGAGCCTTGATGCAGAATTGCCATGTTTAGATTGGATTGTACCTGAGAGAATAAGTTCTTCTAGGCTCAAGCTCTATCTGCAATTAATCTATAACAGAGGTAAACCAATTTACAAGTAATCGAGAGTTGGTTACGGGTACACATCTGTGTCCCATATCCCAGCTTCCCTGTCACATTGTCCCCACAAATCATTTTCTTGACACTGGCACAGAGTCCAAGCCTGTCATTTAAGAAATGCTATGTTTTTGAACCTTAGATTTTTAAATAAGTTTTCTTTTTAAGTAATTTTACTATTTGTACGTCAGAATGGTCTGGAAAACTGCACTAACAAAATAACAATAAGGACTTCAATTTCATTTTGTCATAGGCTGTGCAAATTCAGAGATGTGGACCTTGATATTAAATGCAGTGCCCTGATCCTACAAGGATTTGGCATCGAGTTTGGTGTATGCATTTTCATAGTAAAGTGCTTTCATGACTGGATCTGTTTTGGGATGAGTAATGTGTTAAGGATAGAGACTACAACTTAGTCTGATACATATATTTTCTAATATATCCATGCATTCCTGTTCTCACAGTTAGATTAACTGGCTGATTCCATAGATTCATTGTGGGAAAAATCTAGAGTAGAATAAATGGCAGGAGGAGAAAATATTATTGTCATTATATAAATAAGTTGTCTAACTGTTTCATTTACTTGCTCGTTCATAGAGCTATTTACTTAGCAGTGGATCTCACAATCACGAGTGAAAACTGGCAAGATTTTGCTTTTGCATATTGTTTCATAACCACCTTGGAAAATGTGTTGAATTTCAATCTCCACAAAAACAAGGGGAACTGATGTTCCCATGAATCACCAGAGCAGAGCAGCAGGAATCCATTCCAAAGAAAGCTCAGCTGGATTCATTACAGGTCTACTGATGTGCTTTCATTTGCAATAAGCTGCAAAGTTACTGTGCAATTACAATGAACTTTAGAGCTGGGTAACACCTATCAAGTGACTATCGTGTTTTCCTGCATATATAATGCAGATGAAGGAGTATGATGCACTCGATTAAGCAAAATTCCTCAAATAACCTGTACAAATCCAAAGGCAGTGGCCTTATTTTGGGGGAACAGGAGATAAACTTGCCTCTCTACTACTTACCTATACCCAAAGTCTGTAGTACTGCAGAATAACTGATGTTTTGTAACTACACAGAATGCCAGTATATCTGCTGGTTATTTTATTTCTAAGTGGTAGAAATAATCGGTAATTTGATCAGAGAGTAGAATTTTAGCTTGCGTTCCAAATATTTGAAAGACTTTGTATGCATTTCATATCCCTATAAATATTGTATCAACATTTGCTTAGTTAAAAAACTGCTGAATATGGTGTATTAGTTAGTAGCGTTCTCTGTAGTTAAATTCCAGTTACACTGCTGATGCAAGAGAGTTAATAGATCAAGTTTGCTTTGCTGACATTTTTATATTCAAAATCAGGAATTCTGTTTATTTATTTATATATTATATACTTATATATATTTAAATCTTTTGCTATACAGTACTTACACTTTGTGAATGAAATAAAGCACTGCAATGATCTAATTATTTGATATGAAATACTAGATTATGTTAAAGTGGTTTTTAACCAAAGAGTAAATTCAGCAATGTGAGTGGGCAATGCTTGGATGGAAGAAATTCTTCACGGCTTAAAATAATACTTTTTGGAGTGGACTGTTTTGGAAAGTAGCAAGATGCTATTCTGAACTAAGAAGTTAAAGGAGTTGTTTCAATGAGTAATTATAATTATGGCAGTAATTAATAATGTAATTGATTTCAGCAACCTCAGGGTACAATTATTCCAGAAGTAGTACTAAAATCCCTAAATTATTTTAAATATCTAGTAGTTGAGATTTTAACTCCAAAGTGAAGAAATTAACTGTGTCTGAAACTACTGTTGACTTAAACTGCCTGACAGAAGACATACCTACCCTTAAACAAAAAGTAAATAGGAAGCAAGGGTTAAACCGTATCTTTAAATTGCGCATATTCATCAGCCAAGGAAAAATAGTTCAATGAAAAGAAGGCGGCCTAAATTATGGTGTGTAATTCACAGGATGGAAACTGTCAGTGCGTTTAGGTTGCCCAGTTTTCACTTACCACACTCCTAACGATAGCCCAATCAGTTGTTCCAGGGTGCAACTACCTCTCTTCCAATCATCTGTGAAAGTAAGGGTTTTGAAGAGAAAGATGGTGCTATGCAAAGCTGCTGATGTGTCTCTCCACAGGATTTTGTGCTCTGTGGAGCCCTCAGGCACGGCCCAGGTAAAGATGTTAGCGGTCGAGTCAGGAATTGAATTCAAGTCTCCTGAATGCTAGACTCACTCCCTGGTAATCAAATACATTTTTATCTTTGGACAGCTGCATCCACAACAGACTTACAGTAGTCATACTTTAGATATTGAAAAATCAAAATGCCTCTGAATAGTGGGTTTGGTGTAGTACCACAGCTGGCTTGTGTTGAGGCTCAGGAGGCTGACTGCTTTCGAAGAATACCCGAGAAGGAGATAAAAGCCCAATCCAAAGTAGCAGGCACAGCTTTATTACCTCAGTTCTCAACCTGAAATAATGTCCATGCTACAGCTTGTTAGCTCAGATGCAGTTTCAGCGCTACAGATGTTTTCCTTTGGCCTTGCTGGCATCACAGCAGAGAAGCTCGTGTCTTCCAAAACATGTCATAGACATCTCTTTAAATAAAGGTCTGCAAAGCTCCTCTTCAATCAGCAAATCTCCTAAGACATTGAAAGTGCTAGGAACTTGACATGAAAGAGGTAATTTCATAAACAGAAAAAGCACTGTTTATGCTTCTTGCTTGACCTTGCTAATACTTTTGAAGGACTTCTGTAGTACTTCGTAATTAGTCCTTTTAGGAGACACCTTTTGTGAGCAAGTATTTTGAATGTGACAGGACTGAGGAGTATGAAACCTTGGACAATGAAAATGAATAAAGCTTTGGCCTTTTGCAAAAGCTGAAATAAAGCCATTTCTTGGTTTTATCAGGAATAATAACAATAGAATGAGAGCAAATGGCCTCAAGTTGAACCAGGGGAGGTTCAGGCTGAATATTAGGAAGAATTTCTTTACTGAAAGGGTTGCCAGGCATTGGAACAGCCTGCCCAGGGTAGAGTCTCCATCTTTGGAGGTGTTTAAGAGCCGGGTAGATGTTATGCTTAGGGACATGGTTTAGTGGTTTGATAGGGTGTGGAATAATGTTGGACTTGTTCTTGAAGGTGCCTTCTAGCTGGAACAATTCTATGATAATAATAATTACCTTTTTAGTCTTTTTCAATTTTGCAGCTGTGAATCAGATGATCCTAAAGAAAATCAGTTCACAAAGTTGATAACTTGCAGAGATTTCAACTGAGTCACTGAAGGTTACCTAACCACGGGTTGGGGTCATTGCATTGGTTGCTACATACCTCATGCTTTAGTTGCATTTAGCTTGCCCCAACCCGAGTTATTTTAAATTTAGAGATTTATTTTGTTATGACTTTTTCCAGTTTTACTTTTGTTAAAATAGTTTTGATTACACTGTTATTGTAGGATGGAGACCACCTGACTGGCCTAGTGCTCACTCTTGGCTGGGTTAGGATCTGGCTGTAGCTCAATCATGTCTTGTGCTTTTAAATCAGAAAAAAACCTATTTATTCAAGAATATACCAGGCAGTAAAAAGAAAAAAAAGAGCATGGAGGAAGCAATGCTCTTATACTGAAACCAGTTTTTGCAATAAAATAGGATCTTTTTGCTTAGAAGGGAAGTGGTCATTATCATCTGTAGGCCAGATCTGCTGTTGCTCGGTGTAAGTATGGATTAAGTCTGACCATTTCATACTCTGTGTATGAAACCTGAAGTACTACGCATGAAAATTGAAGTTGGATCTGCAGCAACTACCACTGAGTCAGTATCCTTTGGCTGGTGCTATTTGTTGAGGTTGTTCAGAAATATCTTTTAGTAATCGTTGTGCATCTAATCATCCTGCATTTAAAATCCTTCTGAAAGAAGGTGTTTGAAAAATGACTGCTTTTGTTAAATCAGTGCCTCTTACCTGGGGCAGGTGTTGAAACATGGATATATTCAGAACATACATATATACTTGGATATATACGTAGCATATATCAATGAGCCTTTCCCTTCCTTTCCTCTCACTTTCTCCATGCTCCCTCACATATAATACAAAACCAGGTGTATAAAAGCTGGTTTGTTTCAGGATTAGGTAGCATGGGAAATATTTACAGCATTTTAGGATGGTACCAGAGAATACTTCAACCTAAACCATCCTTTTGTTAGTCTGTTTTTGTTTTGGTTTTTTCCATTTTTGGGGATAGTGTCATGAGCTTTTGCACTTACCTGACATTTTCTGCTGACTACAGTTCAGGGGATTGCCCGCCTGGCTTGACTTGGTGTTTTTTGCAGGTCGTGCACTCCTTGTCTTTGGGAAATCAGTTGCTTACAGATTTCAAAAAGATGTGGGAACCTATGAAAGAAAGTTTTACTCCCTGACGTTCTGTAGTACCACACAAGGCCTCTGCTTTAAATCTTCAATTCCTTTCCTGTCTCGGAATCCCTAGGCACAGAATTTCCTCTTGCTTGGTAGAAACATCCCCAAAAAATCTTTTGCTGACCTAGAACTTGAATTCCTATGTGCTCTTCAACTGGTGTTTCAGCATCTCTTATTATTCATATGCAGACCTAATTCTCAGCCATCTCTTATCTTCCAGAAAGGATGGACTCGCTGAAAGAATTACTTTTTTGCAGATGTAACTCTGAGGACTAGCTGAGCTCGGCAGCTATTATTTACTCTTTTCTCTGCTGGTTGGGGATTTATGTGATGCATCATACTTTTGTTTACAATTGATATGTTTTATGCTTTGGTTTGATCTGTTTTTTATTTAAGAAAGTATTGCTACTATAGCAACTGTTACATCATGTGATATCTTTGATATTATCAAGATGCCAGATACTTGTTAAAGAATAAATCTGTCTATCAGATGAAATTCACTGATTCTTACAATGTTTTTAAATAAACATATTTGCAGTTAACATATTTGGTACTACTTTTTTTGGTTTTTGGGGTTTTTTTCCAATTTATATTTTTCCTTTCTGGTGATGAATATTTTAGTGGATAAGTTAGAGATTTTAAGTACAGTAAAAGGAGTAACAGCTATTATTTTTTTTCTTTCTTACTGAGTTCAAAGTATTAATTGCCTACTTATTTTCATGATGAAAAACTGTTCATACCTTCTTGGACATTCTGGGTTTCACTAAAGTGATGCAAAAAATTCACTTGCCATTTGCCTCTGACAAGAAGGTATATCCTTGGATGTAGCCTACACTGAGATACTAAATAAATATTCTTGAAATAAAGCTTGAGGTATGCTTTTAGGTTAAAGATTGGAAACAAATATTGCATATAAACCAAATGAAATTCAACAGAAGTTGACTTACTTTCTTTTCCTGTAAACTCATAAGACAATGCCAGCCACTGGGAGTGAGGAATCATTGCTCAGAGCAGCATCTGTCTGCCAGATGTCTTCAGTTCAATGTTCTTTGCTCAATTTTGGAAAGGAGGTATAATTGACCTTGCATTGATAATTGTATCTTTATCTGGGTCTGGTTTTTTAATTGACTGGGCCGTGGAGATTTTTCCTCATATTTTCCTAGTTGATCAGCCAGTAAGTTATGGCTTTGTTTTGGGATAAACACCTTATGTACTATTTTTGTCGCTCTTTACCTCTGGGCTGCCTGCTGTTTGTTCAGCATGAGCGTTTAAGCAAAGTGCTCTTTGTGGTTCCACTAAGTCTTTTGTAGGGATCCATGTGACTTCTTCACTGATCGTTTTGCTTTGACATGTTTACACATAATAATTTTTCACTCTCAGCTCTGACTGAGACCTGTGCCATACCTTCTAGAGTAAATTGGTTTGGATAGGTATATCTAAAGATGTATGAGGTAATTAGATGTATTTATACCTTCTAACCTAAAAGAAAAAGCTAATGATGCATTAGTCAAGGAGTTGTGTTAGGAATGTTGAAAGGATATGTTGTCTTGTAGCCTCTGTAGAAGCAGTAACTTGTTCACTAAAAATAAAATAAATTAAAAAAACCCCAAAGTAATTACAAAGTTTCCTTCCTATTTACGCAACCTTCCACAAGCTTTTTCAAGTCCATTGCAGTGAGCCTGCCATTTGTTTTTCCCGAGTACTTTCAGAACCTTTGCAAAGCTCAGAATTTGCCTGGTAATCTCTGCTGAACTTGTACTTGTCTTTTATTCTGAATGTTTTCTTGGATATGAATATCTTCTTGCAGTTCGGAGACAGGCTCTTGACAACCAGTCTGTTGGTCAAACTGTAGGAGGAAAGTAATTGAAGAGACATTTCCTTTAAAGATGCTTTATCTCAAACTGGGTTTCTAAATAGCAACACAACATTACTATTTTTCAGAGCTAGACAAAGCTGTATGAGAATACTGTCTTCTGATAATCAACCTTGTTCTGCTTGACCTTTGAAAGAGGTGATGGTGACAGTATGGGCAGCAGGTGTGGTTGGTACCACACCAGATACTCTCCCAAACCTTGGGATCTGTAGTTTTAAGATAATTTCTTCCTCTTCTTTTCAGATCACAGTCGCTGTGAATTAAGTGCTTTTCAGATTAACAGTGCTGCAGCATGTTTAGATTCTCACACCCAACCTTTGCTGCAGGATACATGGCTGTGTATCAAAATGATAGTTGTGTTTTCTTCTTTTTCTTAACATTTTTTAAGCTAGTGGAGCTGGCATGCCAAGTTCCTGCCTGCTGCTGCCTGTAGGATTTTTAGAATGGTCACAGAGCATTCAGAGCTGATGGAAGAAATAACTAGTCCTCCTGAACATCAGTGCTGCTGAAGACTAGCGACAATGATATAAAAGCTTTTATTTAAAAAAAGATCAAAGAACAGGAGAACAGAATCAGGTATTAACACTATAGATTTCTACAAATGCAGATATAAAAGAATTTTGCTCAAATGACATTGTAGTTTTCTGATTGATGGGGGAGACACTGTTATTGGCTGTTCCTCCATAAGCGTTACTTGTTCAAAATGTGAGTTGAGCAATATTCATCTGAAGACCTGTTATGTTTAGGAGCTGATAGGTGTTGCCATTGGTCATCTGAATGAATGCAAACTGTACTCGGGGGGTTCAGAGTCACTTCTTTGTATGGGTTACAGTAACAATACCGCTCAACTCTGATGAAACTCTTTGCTGGGATACCTGGAAACTTTCCTTGCCTCCTGGATGATGGGAATCTGGCTGTTAGATCTTTATACCATAGACATTTGCAGTAGCAAAATGTATTCTAATTTTGTTCTAAAATAAGGATCCCGTAACAGAATAAGAGGTGTCTTGATGACATTTGGAGTATTTACAGAACTTCTTCCATGAAGTTCACTTGCAGTTTTATTATTTCATGTTACCTCTCTAATTGGCTGTCCTTGTTAGGCAGGAAGGCTGATTATAAGAATGATGCAGGTTTTCCAGGCAAATTCACTCTATATTTTTCTATGTCTGTTTTAATGCAGCTGTGCTCTCCTACCTAATGTAGCATGAGGGTAGCTGCCGGCTGCTAACTCCATGGATTCTGAAGGTTGTCGCAGCTGGAAGCAGGGCTTATTATTTACCCAATTCAAAGAGTAACTATTATTTACTAAAGGCGTAGCTTCCTCTAGACACTGTGGGTTTTTTTAAAGAAAATTTACCTAAATTTGAATGGTGTTTATTGTGGCAAATACCGTTTTAATCTTTACCTAAATGACAAAATCTTGACTTCACCCTTTGAACATAAAAATAGAAAGAAGATCTGGAAATTTCCAAACTCCTCCTCCTTAGAATTCCATCTCCCTGTAACTGATTCTGTTCATTTTCACTGGTTTGATGTGAAATATATCCATCATGACAATAGCAATGAATGCAGATAACAGAAGACCCTGTGCAGGTTTTATTTAAAAATCTTACATACTTACAGAGATTTCAGACACCTACAGATTTTCAGCCTGATAGAAAATTACCATTAAAGTTTAATACTTTGGTAAAAGTAAATCCTAGGGATTTGCTGGAGACTCCAGGAGTTTAAGCTATGAAGAATTAGAATAAAATAGCTATGTGTCTTACAACCTGTAAGAAAACTAATTGACAAAATAAGACCTACATTCTGAGAAGATGTCTTTACTAAGTTACTTTTGCCTTTACTCATCTTATCTAACCCTTTTTCAAAGGAGAATCTGATCTCCTTAAGTGTAATGTGCAGGATGTACTTCAGCTAATTCTCTTCTTTCCCTTTCAGTTTGTTTCAGATTGAAGTACTATTTCCCTTCTACAAGGTTCTGTCATACATATTTGCCTTCAGTCAGGAAAATCTACTTAGGGCTCCACAGTTGTGAGGACAGTATCTTTTTATTGGCCAGAGGATTTACGGCACAGTGTAACAGTTCTCTCCATCTGAAGATGGTAATGTATTCTCAGCAACATTCACTGCATCTGCTGCACAAACAAGCGTGAAGTCATGTTTTATAATCTAGCAGTGCAGGCTCTTTTTTGGCCAGTAGTCTGGCCTTCTCTTTATCACCCAAGGAGAACATGCCAGAAGGGACATAATGCTGTTGTGCTATAGAATAACGTGAAGTTCAACGATTGCAGTTTTGCGTGTTTAGAGATCGGCTAAAGATAACGTAACGCAGAATAGTACAACAGTATATTCTGAATATTCAAAGTACTGTGTAATAAGAACCATGCAAGGAGAGATTAAATGACTATGAATTATAGACTATTTGATGATTTTATTCTCTTTCCTGAATGGCTACATTAAGCCAGGAGGAGCAGATGGAAACTTTTTGCTAGGACACTGTTACTTGACAGCTTCCTTCTGCATCATGTAAAGACTCTATGGGCAGATTTTCTAATTGTCTGTTAGGTGGAAAGGGAGATGTAGCTCTGTCTTCTGCCTGCTTTTCCTTCTGCCACTGTCTTAGAGTAGCAGTGTTATGAATGTAATATTTTCTAGTTTCTTCATCTTTATCTAAGCACTGTTTCCCAGCTATCTTTTAAGAATTACCAGAAGCCAATTACTTTTAGCTGAGACTTAGAAGTGAGCATTTACCAGTAAAAGTTCAGTCTTAATGCTCTATTCAGGTTGATTCCCTGCTTCCCATTCTTTCACTCTGGTCCCTGGCAGCTCACGCATTCTTGGTGGAGATCTGCAGGTTTTCCCTGAATTTTTCTTTGTATCCTTGATTCCATGTGTTGGATCACAAGCGATTAACTTCACTAACTGTGACAGGTATATGGAGGCTCTTAATCAAAGTGGCACTGAACTGAAACTGAGGAAATGGTTTTCCTGTGCCTGCCGCTCTGAATTACTGGTTGCATGATGCAGCAGGATGAATTGTACCAAGTGACACGATCATGGCCATGCAGATACACAGATGCCCCATCCAGGTCTCAGTTTGCTGGTAAAAACCATCTAGCTAAAACTATCATAAGTAGCAATTTTATATTTAAAGAAAAGAGTTTAAACGCTGCAGATTGCTATCTGTGGGTAATTATTCAACCTAAAACAAATAACCCCGAGGTTGCAAATAATAATTTTGCTAAAAAATAATAGCTTGCATAATTTAATATCTAACTTTTTGGATTATAAAAGGTCTAAATTCTCTTTGTTCTGATGCAGTATTTCTCAAAGAGAGTAAGTTTCACATTTCTTCCCTGGGAAGACGGAGGATTTATATGCTGAGTGTTGACCTGGATATACATATTTTTTAATCTGGAATTTATATACCTCTGAAAATATGGGTATATAATATAAAGCCTGACAGACCCTTTAACTGTGGTGTCACTGGTACGTTGATATAATTTGTTACCTGAGCTAAGGTGTTTTGCCTCGAGATGTGGAATACATTTATGTATGGAAAGGTCAGTTTTAATTAATAAGCTGTTTTCATCATTCAGGGCCAATATCAATTGCTTGTAACATTTGTGCGAAATAGTTTTCAATACAAAAATAAAACAAATTGAGCTTTATGTCACATTCATCATCTCCTGTAACCCATTTAAATGTCAAAAAATCAGAACAGAGCAGAAGTCTATTTCTAGAATCCTTAGTAGCCCTATTTATCAGAGTGAAATAAGATATTATCATCCCATTATTCCATCACATGCCTTCTGCGCTCGAAGACATGCACATTTCTTCTAGTTTTCTGTAACACAGAAGATAATTTTTCTATTGCTAAATGTTTGTTGTCCAAACAGTAAATAGTGAAGACAATTCTGAGCCAATGACAGAAGAATGTTATATTGTGTATTTCTTTCACTCTACTATAATATTCATGTATAACACAATATACAGTTATGAACTTACTTTCTTGTATATTTCTCAAATGAAAAAAAGAAAAATGTTCTTCAATCCCCATTTGGAAACAAACTTTTTGCCTACCGCAGTTTGTGAGAGTATAATTTTACTGGAAGGACAGAGCTTTCAATATATACACTACTGATATGTTTTGACAGAAATAATGCAATTGGGTAGAAAATTTGTCCTCATATATTTCATTATGAAATAAACCCTACTTTTTTATTTATTTTTTTTTTTTTTAATTGTGTAAGAAGTTCTCTGAGTTTTGTTTCCTAAGCAAGCAAGGCTCGGGTAATCACATGCCTCCATGAGTGAATGTCTCTCCCTTCTAAAAATTTTCAGATTTCAAATATGAGTGAGACTCAACACTCTCAAAGGTTCTAAATTCATTTAAGATGCATGAAAGTAGGCAGTGGGTTAGAAGAAAAAGATCCCATGAATGCCCATAGTGAGGAAGATGCTGCTGAGGATTATGATGAAGTAAGGTTCTGCTGAGGAGTTCAGTTCTAGGGAATCCATGCAGAATATACATATTAGAGAGCTCCAGTCCAAAGAAGGGGATCCAGTTGAGTATCAGACTATTGCATATGAGCGTGTTCAGCCACAGGACGTGCATGTGCAGAAAGAAAAGCTGAGTGGTTTGTTCCTTAGAGAAGCTTTAACATATGATACTGTTATTATATCCAAATTCTTAAACTTTGAGAAGAAAGAGTTCATTTACTGTGCATGTGTTAAATAGTGCAAATGTCAGGTTACCTTGAAAAGCTTGGGGGAATATCCTTCTACTGGTTTTTATAGTTTTCTGGTTTATGCTCATGCTTTTACTTTTTGCTTTTACTGCAACAGGTAGTGCCATAGGAAGTGATGATATCATAGCAGGGAACGTGAGCAAGTACACTGTTCTCCCAGCTGGTTATTGTGGACAGCCTAAAAAAGGACATCTGATATTTGATGCCTGTTTTGAAAGTGGTAAGCATTTTCAGCATTGTTTGACATAACAGAGTTGTCAATACAGTGACACTTTTAACTATATTACTCATCTTTATAAAAAAATGTCTTAATGCTAAAGAAGACTCGCATTAAATGCTACTTAACTCACTGATTCACTTCAGTTGAGTATGGCATAAAATCAGACTCTTCAAATGTAAAAAGGGTTGGGAAATTTGTTATTACCTACGACGTACATTTCATCAGGTCCATCTCTTACCTCAAGTAGATACAGAAATGGATTTTATTCTGTTGTTGAATACAGTATTTGTAGACCACTAATCAAAGATGTAGCATTTAAAATATGCTATTTTAAAATTTAACCTGGGGAAGTTAAGCTTGTAGAATGCCAAGCCCATCCTTGTAGATAGATTTTATGAACATGTATGTGCTGTCTTTAACTATATTTTTATGTGCTTCTTGTGGCCTAATTCTGTACTGCTGAGATTAATGGAAGTTATGCCTCTGATGTCAGTACAGGGAGAATGAAACTTTAGAAAGCTACTGCAAGTTGGAAGAGAAATTATTTTTACAAGAGTTACAGTTAGCATATGAATTTAAATAATATTTTAAATCATGTATGCTTTTATTTTGTGGAGTGTGTAAGTAAATATACATATGAATATGTAGTGTTGTTTAAAATTTTGTGTTACATATATGTGTTTCCAGAGTTTTAGCTTAAATCTATTATTATTGGCTTACAGACCTACAGAGAACAGTTGAATACCATATGTACAAAAGGCATTTGGCAGGATAAACTATAGTTTTCAACATGGTTTATGTGAGAGGTGCTGGTAATGCCAAAACTGCTACAGTGTCTTGTAAAATGAGCTTTTTATGAAGACTTACGTCCCTCAGGGTAGAATACTAGCTGCCAGTTCCTGGATAAATATTACACTGAGTTATTTAAATCCTTTGATTACATTATATAAAAGGTGTAAATGATGCAATGAATAATAAAGAGTATCTTATTTTTAAGATGTCTCTGAAGGTTCAGACAATAGTTATGTATTGAAAAAAAAAAACTTTGGATGCTATTTCATACCAGTTAAGCTTCTATGAATTTTTGTATCAGAAAATGACTTATGAAATTAATCAGTTGGCCAAGCTGAGTAATTTACTTTATTGTGTTAAGCTGCTCTGCAATGAAAAGGATCAATAGCAGCCATCAAATTATTTGTGAAGTAATGTGAATCATTGCATGATGGTTTAATTCCAGTTTTTGAACAATAGAATTAATTATATTTTTAAATTAAAACATTTATTCAGTTCAAAGGTAATGTTCATACTTTCTATACTTTGATAATAATAGCATGTGATAGAGGCAGATGCTATTTGAAATAGCGTGTTTATTTACATTGTAGCACGCTGAGGCTGTGATGTTGCTTTGCATATTCAGACACTTACAAAGTATAAATATGAATAAAATTAATACCTTCATTTATGTTCTCATGATGACGATGTATTAGCTGGAATGATAATAACTTTGTGTGCGCTTCATATGTAAATTCACTTTATCTTTTGTTATATGTCAGATAAGTAATTGCTTCGAGTACCTTAACTGGTCAAAGCAAATTAACTGATTATGGACATTAAATTGTTATTAATTCAAAAATCTATGCCCTCTTATTATCCAAACAGCACTATAAAACACTTATACAGTAGTGTATTGATGCTCTTTGAGTACCACCTTAAAATGGTAATACCCTTTTGAAACTGCCTTTTTCAAAGAACAGATTATAAAACTGATCCCAGCTGGAGTACTGCATCTCGACAAGAAGTACACCGACCTGCTACAGGAGTCCAGAGGACAGCCACGGAAATGGTCAGAGGGCTGCAGTACCTCTCCTATGAAGAAAGGCTGAAACAGTTGGGCTTATTCAGCCTGGAGAAGAGGAGGCTCCCAGAAGACCTTACTGTGGCCTTTCAATATATAAAGGGGGCTTATAAGAGAGATGAAGAAAGACTTCTTCCTGTAGGGACAGGATAAGGAGCCATGGTTTTAAACTGAAAGAGGGTAGATTTAGATTGGACACAAGGAAGACAGTTTTTACAGCGAGGCTGGTGACACACTGACATAGGTTGCCAAGTAGCTGTGGATGCCTCACCACTGGAAACGTTCAAGGTCAAGTTGGATGGGGCTTTGAGCAACCTGATCTAGTAGAAAGATGTCCCTGCCCATGGCAGGGAGGATGGTCTAAATGATCTTTAAAGGCCTCTTCCTACTCAAACTACTCTATGATGCTGTGATTCTATGAAAACAGGTCACATTAATTTTATAAAAATTCCAAGGTAGTGTCATCTTCTATACCTACATATACCTGAAAGAAATAGGCTATTGAGATAAAACACATAGATTTTTTCTAAGACTTGTGCTTTGTCTGTTATGATGATGTTCCTAAACATATATGTATGTCATTGGAATCTAAGATCCCTCATACTTAAGAAGTATTAAAGTGTCTTTACAGGTAAAGTTTTGTAAGGATTTATGCAATTTTTAAAAACAAACACAATGCAGTTAAAAACCTCAATAATTATACTATTATGACCCTGTTTCTAATGTAACATTAGTAGAACTTTTGATATTGGTTTATATAATGTTCTCACTGGAGATGATCCTGGTCTTAATGAAGCTATGTTAGGATGGAGCAAAACTGGACAGTGGTACCCATGGAGTATTTATTGATGATTCAATAAGTACCTTTCTTCTCTGGCTGCATTCTGTATTTTCTTGAAAGATCTAGTTGATAGAACTGCAAGTTCCCTTCTAGACCTGTTTCAATCACTATGATTTTACATTGCAGAAATGGAAGTAAATACCTTTCAGAATAGAGAAAGAGTATTAAACCCATAGAAAGCAGGGAAAAGATTAACACATACAGAAGAAATTCTATTTAATGTACTTTCATTTTAGTAATGGCTATCATTACTGTATTAAATAGTGTTGACAAGTATGAATTTGTTTGAGACAGAGTGGTGTGTTTTCATGTAGTCTGAAAACCAATGTTCAGTTTGCTGTCTTGAAATGCCTTGTTTTAAAAGTCTCAAAAAATAGAATTGAAATGGGCATTGCCATTTCTTTTTAGTCCACTCTGTTGTCGAGAGGCAAAATATGCTATTTTTGACATTCCTGACAGATATTTATCTATTCTTTTCAGAGACTTTCAGTGAGGAAAGTTTCAATAAGAAAGCAGAAATTGCTGCACATTGCTCAGTATAAGAAACATTTTCATGCAGAAATGTTCTTACCAGAAATGCATTATTCTTGTCCAGTCCTATAGGCACAGAAAACAGGTAATTCCTTTCTTCTCTGACTTGATGGAAAGCTGCTATAATATCTTTACTTGGCCTTTCCCTCCTCAGGTTAAATAACTGCTATTTTATTCAGTAGTTCCTTAGTGGTCACATTTTCTAAATTTTCGATCATTCTTTCTTTATTTCTCCTGGTCTTTCTCCAGCTGTTCCATGTCTTTCTTGACAGGCAATGGACCAAGGTGTACATGATACTCTGAGAAGCTGGTGCCAGTACTATGTAGAGTTTATTACATGACATGCCTTGCAATCTGTTTACTTCTGCTATGTGACAGTCCAGTCTTTTTCACAATAGCATGGCACTGTCAACTTCTAGAAAAGTTATGATCTCTTATACTGGCCAGATCCTTTTCAGAAGAAGAGCTACCAAACCACCTTGTAGATGGCACTTAGCTTACCCTTCATGAATCTAATACTTGTGAAAGAATCATGGCTGTAAAATAAATAGAGTTATTGAAAATGAAGAATGGTGGTTGAACCCTTTATCTTATAAATAACAGACAGAGTGAAGGAGGGAAAGAAGTATCAACTTGCAAGTATGTCAGGAATTTGAATTTGTGCATCCCATAGTCCAAGCTGGTGTTCTAACTGGAATCTTCCTCATTATCTTTATGAATATTTAAGAATATATATGGCCAAGAGAAACTTTTAGCATTAATATATCATTAGCACAAAAGAAACTGATGAAAATTCAGATTTTTTGCATACCACAACATAATTTTTAGATACTGTCAGTTTTCCCCAGAAATAGGAGCTAGTTTGAGGGAAAAATCGAAGCACAGTTCTCTAAGCATAGAACCAATTTAAAGGAAATAAATGTCATGTTCAAAATGTATACACTTGGTCAGTTGTAATTCCTTTTCCTATTGCTTCTAATGCATAAAGTTATTAATGGTTTCAGTTCCGCAGCACTGCAGTACTGTACAAGTGTTCACCTTTCATCCTGTCTGTTCTGGCATAACTGGGAACTTTACAAAGTACAGTGCTTCGAGAAAAAGGGTGTATTTGCTCTTGCGATACAAAGGAGTCCTTCCTGACTGGATCAGGCCCAGATTTTGGTGTAAAAAATGTTCTTCGGGGAATCTGGCATCTTGTACTCAAGGTGAATTGCTATTCAGACATTGTATTTTGTGTGGATCTAAATGACTTTCAAGTTTAGTTTAGCCAAATGCCCCTATTTACTGCCTTGTGTTGGCTTAGTGCAGGTTATTTCTGATGGCATCAGTTTTGTCAGCAGCCTCTGCTGTGTTGTGGCTAAGATTTGTTTTTATTCGCTTAGTCATTTTTTCCTGTACCAGATGTTTTTGGAGATGGTATCATCCAGTGCTGGAAAACTTTTTCTGGGAACTTACCTAATTGCAGTATCATTACTAATGCATGAGGTAATGATTACTTAATTTATTAACTTTCTGTGGTATGAACAAAGACTTTCACATGTATTTTGTAAAGTGGACAAAGAAAACATAAACCAAATGTCTCGATCCTTAAAAAGAGACCAATATTTTTATGGCACTGATGCCACTTCAACCCTTTGTGCAGAGTCCCAGTCTGATCTTCTGGCTCTGCGAAAGGGGGATGAATTTTGGCAGTGACCCCCAGACATGGCATCTTCAAGGATCAGACCATTTCTGATACAGGCTGCAAAAATGTTATTTATGTCAGGATTCAGAGAAAAGAAATACAGCTGAAAGGGACTTCACTTTTCTTCCAAGCCAAAAAAGCATGGCTGAATAGGCCAGACACAATGAGTTGTATTAGAAATGCAATTGCAGGTATCCTGTAGGTCTGAAATGGACCATGAAATGGACCATTTCTTTGGCTTGGTATAAAGATTGAAATCTCCAGATTTGAATTTATGCTGTCCTGTGAGAGCATTGGTGATTGACTAGATTCTCTGAGCGTTGAGGCAGTTCACGTTCAGGTTCCCTGCACACTCATATAAATAAGGAGAAACTGCAACATAGTGGATTCTTGTGGCAGTCTAGAGGATGCCTTCAGACAACATGGATGACTTGCTCTTTAAAATACCTCATATTGGGCTGTCTAGAGTCCATCAACATCTATTGCAGGGTACGCCTCACACTGTCATGTATTCAGGCTGTATTTCTGCAACCACTACAGAAGTATTCCTTCAAAAAGTCCGTGATGCCTTCCACTCAGCAGCCATCTTCATAGCAGTGCTCGTAGTGCTTGGACAGGACCAAAGTTCCTCTGAGCTCAGAATACACGCATGCCTACAGAAGCATCTGCACCTTTTTATTCATTGTGCAAAGAGCATTTGCTGGGTGTAGCCGTAAGTTGCCCTCACGGCTCTGTCACATAGTGCTTTTAAGGTGGGCTCAAAATGTCTATAGCTTTTGCCTCCCCAGGTTCCTGAACTGACATATTAAAGATTTCTGTTGACACTGCCAGCTGTGGCCTCACTGAAGAGAACTGCAAGGGAAATTCAGATATCATTCCTTTTGTTTGGTATCACCTGGCTTGCCAGTCTCGATGGATGTATTGGTTGGTCTCTTTGGCCTGTACTTACTTCTGAAGTAACCACAGCACCTTCTGTCTTGCTTGGTAGGATGTCGTAGGGAACATGGAAGGAAGCTGGAGATCAGTGGCAGACTGTGACGTGTTGTGTGCTTAAAAAACCCGAGCTCAATGGTTTCTGCTGCTTGTGGCTCAAATTGCTTGTTTTATAATGACTTGTGAGGATCGAAGGAACAGTGTTGGCTTGCAGAGGTTTGTAAATCTCAGCATTCATACTGTTAAATACAGGGGCTTTTTATAAGGTTTTGAAAATACATATTTTAGCTTGTTAGTCAAATATAATGCTGTTTAAATGTTAAAAATACTGTGTTTCTTGAAATTAGAAATGAAGCTGCTGTCTGCTTTTATTCTCATTTCAACCAAAAAGTGGAACTCTGCCAAGAGTCATTAAGTCTTCTATCCTTTGGATGAATTCTTATTTTTTAATGAAAAAGTGTTATGATTGGGTAATTTGTGTATTGTGGTTTATATTCAAAAGGTTGTAATTAAAGTTTTGTAAAATTTTAGATTCAATCTCAATTACTGTAAACCTCCTATTATTATGTTGACTCATGTACCACCACCTTGCAGTGGATACGATTGACGAACATCAGTTCGTCTTTTCCTACAGCAGGTTTATAAACTATTTTGTATTAGAAACCTGATAAAAAAATTCCATGCTGATGGGTTGCAAATGATATTAATCAGTTGGAAAAAGCTAAGATTTACAATGTATTAAGAGATCTCATGTGACTATGAAGTACTCTTGTATCATTTTTGTTACGGTTTTAAATATCTTTCTATATTTCAAAAATAGGATAATGTACTTATAAAACACTTTGCACAACACTCAAAATTGCAGTAAGTGATTGTAATTCCGCTGATCTCATTGTAACCACTTACAGGCGTGAAATAGGCCATTGAGCTTTACCATGAAAGATATCTTTTGAACAAAAGCAAAGATAATATAGGATGAATTGCCCTTTGGGGGTGCCTATGTCCCAGTTGCTAAGACTTGACTTTAGACAGCTAAAATTAAGGAAGATTAATCTTACTTGAGATTAATAAAATACTGTAAATTTTGAGTTGCAAAACATTTTCTGAAGTGACCATTTTTGTTTGTAAAAAATTTACAAGTGATATATTATTTCAGTAATTATGTCTGTTTTCAGCCTACTTTTGTGGCATCAAGGTGTGTCTGATTAATGAAACACTTTGTTTTAGTTATTTCCTTATTTGTTGACAGTAATTTATGCCATATTTCACATAAAGATGTTAAGTGGTTATTGCTACTGGTAGGGATAATTTAACAAATGTTTCCCTTTTCTGAAAATGCCTGTTCCTGGTTCAGAGCACTGTTATTCCACCAGAGCACCAATACCTTTGGACTCCTGCAAGTCAGAAGTCACTTAAAAATTAAGAACAAAAGATTGATTTAATTTTTTGGGGTTTGTTTTGTAATGATGACCCTAGGCATAGAGTAATGGGTGTAGCATGCACAAAGTGCTATCAGTTAACATATATGACATTACTCAGATGTCTCGAACTCCGGAAAAAGCATGTGAATGATTTATGGAATTGATATTAATCTCTTTCCAGTAAATGCATTACTAAAGTTACATGGGAAATTGATGTTACTGCTGTAATGCCAAATTAATTTCTTTCTTGCTAGGTCAGCATTGCAAATGGAACTAAATATTAACCTTTTAAATATCTAAACAGAGTATAGTATGGAAGACATTTTTGCAGATGGGGGAGAGCTTAGTGCTGATGTGATACCAGCAAACAAATACAGCAGGAGTCAAGTATCTTAACTTGTGGGAAATAGATATTAATGACTAATGGAGCTAATGACAACAGGAGTTAGTATAAAAGCTGCAGAAAAGAATTAGGATGTTAATTGTAGTTGGTGTGCTGATTATAATTTTCATAGTCAGTTTATCTTCTGATTATCATACTGCCTTCTTCAAGACCAGCCTTTCGCTCCTGCCTCTTACGACGTTTGCATCTGCTCAGCAAGTACACAAGCACACGTGTTGATTTGCTGTTTGATTGACCTGAGAGGCAGGGAATAAGCAACTGGAAATGGAAGCAGAAATATCTTAGATTGCATAATTCTAAGTTTAGAATGGATTTTAAACAGCCTCTGTATGAGGAACAACCAAGTAGAGTAGGAATCCGTAGTCTGGAAAAGAGACAACTGTGGAAGAATATATTAGAGGGCTGTAAAATCATGATTCTTAGTCAAAATGTCAATGAATATGAGACAGTGATTCTCTGTCTGTTCTCTTTGTACAAAAACTAAGGGCCATCAAATAAACGTATCAGTTAGCACATTGCAAGCAAGCAAAGGAGAATGGTTCCTCAGATATTGTTTCATTAAGCTGTGGTGCTTCTTCCTGCAGGAAGTTGTGGATGCTATAAATGAACATGTGTCATGCTTTCACGCAAAAAACCCAACTGACGAGACCAGGGAAGAAAAATGAATTGTGAGCCACTGAACACCGACATTGTCTCTGGCTCAGAAGGTTCATAAACTGTATAATGTAAATTGGGGGATAATTCTGGGGAGGTGTCTTCAAATTATTGTTTAGTTCCCATTCTCTTCTCTAGGGATCCATTTCTGGCAGTTACTGGGCTAGACCTTGATCTCACCTGATAGATATATCTGGTTAAATGGTTAATTGCTTTTAGTACATATGATAATCTTTTATTATTTTCCAAAAACAGATTACAGGTTATAGTTACAGGCCAAAATTAACATCATGCAAAACTATAATTTGATCAGATAAAAGGAAAGCAAATCTTACAGTTATTGTTTCCATTCAAACTAATTTTCTTAGGGAGATAGTGGTTGAACACGGTGTGCTAACATTAACAACAGCTGTCCAGAAACGCACACGATGAGATCCATTCTTAAGATTATGCACTGTACAATCCTGGTACGTACATTTCCATCAGGCTTTCAGGTTTTGGCTTGATTTTTGTAAGCTTGCTTGTCTGCTTTGACAGAGGGGGAATTTAAAAAAAAAATTGACAACAGAGATACTTTATACAGAGATGTTTAAGTCATTTTTTAGAATAAGCAGAAGGATTTTCATATATACCAGGTTCTGAGATAAATTTTCCAGTTTCCATTTTTCTGGCTCTGTTCAAAATTTTCCATCTGGAAAAATGATAGAGGGAAATAGAAGAAAGAATAGCAATGTCCCTGCCAGTGTGAAGGAACATTACATTACACCGAACAAATATCCTTATCTGAATGTACAATCACTGAAATAAATGCAGCTGTGTTTATTTCAGCATAATCAGATATATTTGAATATAAAATCATTGACATAAATGCAGCTGTGTTTATTGCAAACTGCACATGTTAATATGGACATGAATGTGACATCAGTAAATCACTCATGAATGTATGGAGGTATGTATATATAGTGGCACAATAGAGGCCTCTGACAGTTGAAAGTGCGAAGAAAAAAAATCCAGCTGAGTTTGTGCTTTATATAAATCATTTCAAAACAGCATTGGAAGTCACTGATGAGGAGATGCACAGTTCTTCTCATATAAAATCCCTGGACTTGAATAACTCTGTAGTTACTCTATAGAGTAACAGGTGACCTATTCTTCTTCAGTTACTGACTAGGGAAATAATTGCTTTAAATAATTGCTTCTTAAAATAGAGACTTGTGTTAGTTTTCAGTGATTGGTAGGTTCAGGTCAATCTCTTCCGATGGGTGTAGTGCAGACCTTAACTTTACCTTAGTTTTTTTATCTGATTTTGAGCCTTAGAAATTTCTGCCAACCAGCCTTCCAGAATTTTATCTTGCTGGGTTCTAAAACCCAGGGAAAACACAATGAAGAGCAGTGCCAGTGGAAAAATGTTGGCATTGTTTATTTTGTTAGGGATGCTTCTCCTTGCTCTTACCCTAAGAGCAGTTCTCTGCCTTCACTGGCTGTATCCTTAACCTCTCTCTTTTTAAATGAGAGCCATTCAGAACTAGAAGAAATTGAAAAGTGTTCTTTCCTCTGCTTATGCAGATGGTGCTATATAGATTATCAGAAGGAATGGCTGTTCTCAGAATAAAAGATAATGTGGCATCAGAACAGTAAATATTTTGGAGCTAAGAGATATTGGAAAGGCTTTATTTTCATCTGGGAGAAGGCTGAAATATTCTGCTAGGCTAAATAGTGGTATTTTGTTCAGTTAGTTCAATAACCCGTAATATTATTCCTGTTTTGCAGAAGACAGCAGCACAAAAGACATGGCTCTTGACTGCCTAGCACCCTTTGTAGTAAATTTCAGCTGTGTGAAATGAGTGCAAAATGGCTGAGAGGTGTTAAGAGTGCTTTGCATCAGTTTCATATGAACCAAATGATGAATGAAATTTAGGAAATTTCATATCTTGTATTATGCCTACTAGATCTGATCAAACAGTGATGTTATAAAGAATAGGGGAACAGGAGGAAAGGGCCTGAAGCAGAGAAAAGAAATCTGAAATGTTTGCATTAGGTCCTGCACTCAAAGGACCCTTGGCTGCGTTGCACAGCAGTGCAGAGCCGCTCTTTTCCTGCTGCTGTGTGACGTGCAACACGTGGTGCTGCTGAATTGCTCAGTACATGGCTAAGGCAGCACTAACAGGGAGAACAATATTTCTTTTACTCAGCTCCAGATAAATGAATAACTTCGTATGATCAATTTTTTTTTTTTTTTTAATTTATTTTCTAACTGAGTTGAATGCACTGGAACAGGCTGCCTAGAGAGGCTGTGGCATCTTCATCCATGGAGGTATTCAAAACCTGAGTAGATGGGGCACAGAGCAACCTCCTCTTGCTGACCCTGCTCTGAGCAGGGTGAGTGGACTAGACAATCTCCAGAGATCCCTTAGAAATCACTTAGAAGATTGCCACTTTTTAAATTTTTTTTTTTTTTCAAGAAATTACATTGCACTTCAGATAGATTAGGTAGATTCTGTTCTTCTTCTCTAAATTGCTTTAAAATTCCCAAATGCCTGCTGTTCCAAAGTTAACTGGCCAAATTAAGATGTTTGCTTGTTTGAACTGCCACTGTAATGCAAGAAGAGACAAACCACTCTGAAATACATAATGGTCTGTACTTTGCAAAGAATAGTTGTTGAAAAACATCCTTCACAAGAGGTGTTTCAGCATAAATGAAAAATATTTTTATTCTCAGGTTGATGCTAATCTGATTTGAAGATAAAATATTTTAGAATATCCAGCCTAGCAGGAATTTGGATACAAGTTATTAGGTGGGAAACACACTATTTTGGATACATGCAGAGCTTTACTTTGCCTTTATTGATTCTGTTTAGTAACCTAATTGCCTTCTAAGTTCAGCCTTTAGCGTGCTCATTCTGATTTAGTGTTAGTATTTCTGAAACAAACTGGGAACAAACCCTGTATTATCACTGTGTGTTCTTTAGACAGCTACTGGAATTCCAAGATCTACAATAACATAACATGAAGGTAAATTACCATAAAACATTAAGGGTTATTATTATTCTATTATTATTCTAACAATTTCTGGTAAAATCACATCTCTTTCTTTCTCATCTGATGCTGTAAGATAACTTTTGTTTGTGAGAAGAATGATTTATTCTGGTTTTTTAAAAGTGTGTTTGAATGTTTATTGTTGCTACTGTACTCCATTATGAATAATTCATTTTTAGTAGCCTTTTCTAAGATTGTAAATAAATGTCAAATTTCTGATGTGAAAAAGTTTTAAGCCTTTCTCATGAATGCGATATGAAAATACACAGAACTTATACATATTGATTTTTATTTCCTTTCAGAATTTTGGTGGTCAGTTTAAGAAATGGTGTTCACAGTGCATTTTGAAATGATTGACTAATAATTTTTTTGACATTTGTGTTTATTTTTTGTCTTTCTTCTTCGTTGCAGTTTTTATTTACTTATATTATGTTTCAATTGTATGATGCTTTACACGTATCTTTTGTATTACTGTCAGGTTTTGAAATTAAATACCTGCGATGCTCTAGTGATCATGTATGCACATATACCTGCACTGAGCTGACTGTCACTTCTGTAGGCACAGTCAAATTAGATTTCATAGCAATGTTAGCACAGCCCAAAATGTCTTGAGACTGGGTAAACAGCGGGATGATTATTTTCACTCTCAGTTTTGTGCTGTTACAGATACATTGCTGTCAGAATAACAGAGCAATCTGAGCTGGCTAAGGTGGTGTATGATGATGCACTTACTCCTCTGAAATCTGTTGTAGATGTACTCCTCACTAAAAAGTTAATGAGAAGGAATGGATTAATTTGCTTTCATCTGAAAAAATAAAAGATAATAAGTTGAAACTTGACTTTTGGTTATTACTGCATGCATTTCTCTTTCAGGTGCTTCAGGAGTGATGCATTCTCACTTGTCCCAAACACTTCTCATCTTGATTATTTTACTTGATTATTGCAGTGTTATCCTGCCTGTTATTTCTCTTTCCTCTCTGCATTGTTGTAAATATTATTGCTGAATTACCTTCTTTTGTATGTTGAGAGAATGTTGAGCCCCACTTCTTGAGCCTGTACGTTGAATGTTATATCAAATGAAACCTTGTTATCCTCATCTCTAGGACTCTACGTTATCGGCCTTCCATTAGCATGTTTTCTTTTTCATTATTCCCATCCGTGTGCTCTTCTTTATCCTTTTAGACTTAGCAATCCATTTAATTCCTTCCCTCATATTTGCATTTGCATTTTCATCAATAAACACTTTTGTCCCTTTTATTTCTGCCATGGTTTTCCATTTTCACGTTATTTCCTCTGCAAATATCCCTACTAATCTTCCTTGAAAGCTTTTCTAAAATCCATTTTTCAGAATTATTGGGGTTTAAAATTATTTATTTATTTATATAAAGGACTTGGGATCTGGAACTGTTCTCCTGATGTTTGGTGATTATTTGTCCTTAATCAGTCTGCATGTTCAGGTTTTTTTTTATTTTTTTGGGCCAGGAAACGTTTCTTACCAAGTACTTCAACTGCAACTTTACCTTTTAAATATCTTCTCAAGTATGGGAGATCTGTGTTGACAGAAGCCAAATCTTCAGTGCCTGGTCCAGGGCAGAAATCAGTAGAAAATTTCTGCTAAACTGTGATTTTTTTGGCTTTGGGTCACATCATAAGCTTGCGAAACTTTCCATGAATTAATAGTCATGTGGCTATTGGGAAAATATTCTGTTATTCTGTGGGCCAGAGGTTAGTAAGAGTGAAAGCTAGAAGAAAGGTAACTGATCAGTTGACATGAAAATTAGAACATTCTGAGTGATTACAATCAAATTCAATTAAAAGCATCTGCCCAATATGTAGTGTAACAATCATTATGACATCTAGATACTTCTTAGGATGTGAATACATGACTTTGAATGCCTCCAATTTTATTTTCTCTTTAGAATATTAGCTTAGTTAATAATAGCTTATGCTTATAATCTCTTACTGCAGGAGATCGCCGTGTACTTTACAAGGTGCTTTTGTTTTCATTTTATAGTTCAGAAATCTGAGGCTCACAGAAGTTAAGACCTTCAGTGTTACACAGTAAAATCACCATTTGAAGCATTTTGACATTATCTTCTTTGAAGTACACTAATTGGATTTAAGCCCACACCTTTGATTACTCTTTAAAATTGAACAAAGTATGTGTCATCCTGAATCATGGTGGGTAAGAAGGACTTTCTTTAGTAGGGATGCTATTTTTGGTCTGCCATGCTTCAACACGTATTAGGAATAATAGATATTATTTCAGATAGAATGTAACAATAACTGATATTATTTCATCAGTACAGGAAAACTTAAATACCGTTGGAAAGGTTGTGTTAGGTTATCTCCACTGGCTCAGACTAAAAAAGAATGAACCAGCTGAGTAAAGGAAGAGTATGGAGAACAAGCATTATCTTTTGCAACCTATTCAGTTTTGGCTGATTTAACCCAGATGAGGAGATAAGCAACACTGTGTGCGTTGAGAGTACTGTAACAAGCCTTGTTAACTGATAATAGGAACTGGAAGACATATGTTAAATTGTTGATTCATGTATGAGAAGGAAAGAATACTGAAATCAGAAAGTGGTATTATAATTTGATAATTGTGATTTAGTCTTTA
This sequence comes from Megaceryle torquata, assembly GCA_024611175.1. Taxonomy (NCBI): domain Eukaryota; kingdom Metazoa; phylum Chordata; class Aves; order Coraciiformes; family Cerylidae; genus Megaceryle; species Megaceryle torquata. Next base: position 70,639 of record JANIJG010020756.1, read on the forward strand.
TTATCTATGTGGCTTTCTAGTGACAGCAAATACAGACTGGTGTATTGCAACAAAATACAATTCTCAATTGCATGAATTAGAAAATGTGAAGAAAATTAAGTATGGGCTGATTAATGCAATCTAATGTAATTTTATTGTGGATGCTGCATTTGAAAGATATTTCAAAACTCGCAGAAAGATTTCAAGACAAAATCTACCCAAATAAAATAAACTTTTTTGTTAATAGTGTTCTCGATTAACACATTTCACTCATAAAATAATCTTGTCTTGCAGTAATAGAGCCAAAAAAACCCTAGTCAATCATTACTCTGTTTTTATTATTGTTTGCCAGATGATAGAGAAAGGCAGAAAAATGCTTTGCAGAGGAATGTGGAGACTCAGTTCCTTACGAGAATACTAGGCAACAGAATTGTCCTGTAGTATGATACACGCAAGTGTCGCTACCTTGAACCACACCATTTTAACTGTGTTCAGGGTAAGGTTGATTTGTGTGGGTTCTGTTTCTCAGTTGGATTCTAGCCCTTATCAGCAGTAAGATACAGAAAGCAAATGCAAAAATAATAAGAGAAAGGGGAAAAAAGAGAAAGATACTAATATCTATATATGACACTGAAATCCCTGGGTCTGCAGGAGCCAAATCCCTCTGTGAGTAAAGAATTTGTTTTTGCAGGTGAGGTTTTGTATACACTTAACAAAATCAATTCGCTAGCGTACATATATTTTTTCTAAAAATATGCCTGATAATTCTTCAGGTTTCCTGATACCCTCTATTACATTCTTATATATAAAAGAAATATTTTTGTTTAGAAATTGGTAGGTAGGTACAACACTTCTGACATCCTACTGAACTATAGCAAGCTGCCCACCTGTTCAGAATGAGATGTCTTTTTAATTTTAATTGTAATTCCTAAATTACTAACTGTTTTCATTTAGATTGGACAGTAGGATTGCCATGTTCTTGTGAGTCTGAGATGTTCAAAAGCAGAGGGTCCTTCTGTTGCTGACTTCCTTGCATGTCAGCAGTGTGACAGAAGGTCATCTTTCCATCACAGAGGTAGTATTTTCATGTCAGTATGGTAAAAAAGTGACAATGAAGAAATGAAGCTCCTGATTTTGAAGACTGGTTCTTGTAAAAGCGTTTCGATTTGGTTAAAGCCAGGGACATATTTTAATGTATCTTTTATTATTGAAGTTTTTCACTCGTGATACAAACACTTTAAAAATTGTTCCACTGATACATTAAATATCCTTTTTTTTTTTTATTTCTAAGTAAATAAATGAAAGAAATGCACGTTAGAAAAGTTAAAGAGCTATAATATTATTAAAATGAGGAACCATAAATAATTACTTCATAAGGTGATAACTGTTTTGCTATGCAACTGCTTGCACAATGTTTCATAATGTAATAAATCTTTCTCCTGTATTTAATAAAGAGATTTTTGTATGTCATAATGAAAGTATTGTAAAGGTAAATAGAAACTCAAAATTGAAATTAACCTTGGTTGTATTTAAAGAAATAATTTTAATTAACCCTTTTATCTCATAGTATGCTTTATGTGCTAAAGGACTTCTATTAATACCTCAGCATTCTTTCTTCTTACACGAGAACAAAGAATTCTTTTTAACGTTAGGTTTTGGTATAAAATGACCTTGCTATGGATTCACTGACAGGGTGTACTATTAGAAGTACAATACAATATATAACAAAAGTAGTGGGTTCTGTTGTTATTTTTAATTGAAAAGGTTTAATACATCTTTGGGTTCTTACATAAATAGAGGTAAAGTGGCACCTCTCTTTAGAAATCCAGTAAGACTAATTTTGAATAGAAATAGTACTGCTAAATGTGTATGTCACTGCTTTTGAAGACTCAAAAGCAACATTTGAACTTTATAATTGACCAAGGTCACCTTATGTCCACAGGAAACAATAATACAGCTCAACAATCACTCTATCATGATTTAGGTAGTGATTGCTTTAAAAATACTGATTTGTTTTCTGGTTTTGTGAAATAACTTGTAAGAAGATTTTGTCAGCTTTTCAAATCTGCATGTTTACTTTTTAATTTTTCTTTCTTTTTGGAAAACCAAGGGTGTTTTTTTAATCAAGCTTAACTGGATGCCTTGATAGGTCAGAAACTTCTGGGTATCAAAGAATTACTAGAAGAGCAGAAATAGTCTTTATCTGATATGATTGACTTTGTCTGTTAATACAGGAACATCTCTGCAAACCGTGCCTCTCTATAGCCTGAACCTCTCACTTCGCTCACCATCCAAGGTTTTGCAAGTAGCTGACTGACTTAAATATGCTTCTGACTATACCTTGCACTTCAGCCTATATATAGACATCAATAATATGAGAAAAATTGTCCTGTCCTTGTGGTATGGTTTCTTTCTTGATACAGAGTAAGCATCACAAAGATCAAGGCATCTCAGCTGAAGACCTCCTGAAAGGTTAAGATTATGTGCCTTCTTGTTAGGAACACACTTATAGCTGTCAGACCAAGTGCTACCTGTCTTTCTTAGCAGATGGGTGGAGATCAGACCTGCAATATGATGGAAAGACTCAGGAAGTGAAGCTGAGAACAGGCCTATCAGTTGTAAGGCCACACTTCTGCTTCCAAAAGTTCTGGGTTTCCTTTTAGCCTAGCTAGAAGGAGCTTACTTGCCCCTATTTCATGTCTTTTACAATGCTGATTTGATGAAGTTTTTTGTTTAAATTCATCAAAAGAGATGTTTCATATGTGCCCTGTCAAAAGGGGAATCACAGGACAAAGTGGAACTGTCTAGAGAGAGGGGAGATTTTGCCCTCCATTAAGATCTGCTGAGCCTGCTCAGAAGTGAGGTGCTTTCAGAGCACAAAGCGGTGTGGGCAGGAGAGAGGGTGAGGGTGCAGCAAGCAGGGAGACCGAGAAACTGTTGAGAAATACAAGGAACAGATACAGGCTTAGAAATAGAGGTGACAGTAGTTTCCTGGGGATCCAGTGGGGGCTGTCTAGAATTTTTTTGCTGTTGTAGCAAGTTCACTGAGTAGGAAACTAAATGCAACTGTGGGAACAGTGTCTGCTTGCAAGGGCACAGTGGGCAGGGGAGATCTGTTTTGATTTTTATTCCTTCTTACTTAGCCATTTTCAGTTTTATTTGTTTAAAAGCCAATTAATCTAGTTTATTATATAGTAAAACCCCTTGCTTTTTGTTTAAAAGCTTTATTGGCTTTTTGGAATACACACTTATAAGGAAAAGATCTAGGCAGTTCAATTTCAATAATATGTCTGACTCAGATTCTCATCCCATCCATCTTAAATCCATTTTCTTTCTTTAATCACCTGCATGCTCTGGTCACAGTTCCCAGGCTCAGTTTGCTTGTACAGTAGTTTGCAATTTGCACTTTTTAGATACCTGTATGTCTGGTAGACAAGGGAAATTACATTTCTTTTGTGACTCAAGCACCGGTGGCTGTATCCAGGAGGATATTTGGTTGTGTCCTCACTGCCTTTTAACCAACTCTAGGAGATTACAGTCAGTGAACTCAAGTGTGAGACTGTATGAGGATGCAGAAAATGCATTGCTCTCTTTTTGTCACACTAGGACTCTTCAGTCTGCTGCTCAGCAGACCATTTTTCATATGTCTCCTAATCAAATTATTTATGCTCGTTATATAATTAATGTAACCTGAAATGTTGGGAATGGATGACAGACATGGAACCACCCACGTCCTCCAACCAAGCCATTACTTTGAACTTAGTTTGGTGGATACATGGCTAGAGACATGACTTGAACAACTTGGTTCTGCAGAGAAAATACTGTTAGAAAGCAAAAGCTCATAAAGTTGCACAGTATTAATGTACATTTGAAGGTACAAATGTGTTCAAATATCTACACATATGTGTATGCTTTATGGATAAAAATGTGTGCATTCATGAAAATTCCTGTTTGTATGGATGTAGCTATTTTACAACTAACTTCCAGCTGATTGATATTTTAAATTGGCATTTAACTTTAACAAAAGAGGTCGAAATGTAAAATGTACATCTGTTCTAGAACGCGTTGCCGACTGCCTCTTTACAATGGGCTTCCCCTCGACATCCTACGCTGCCCTTTCCTTGCCCTCCTCTCTCCCCGTGTTTTAGGCATCATTTGTCCATGAAATTCTCACTTTGTGTTAACATGGGGAGTAAAATAATATGTTGATCTCTTGGATTCCTGTTGGTATTCTGATGATCCCTGAGTAGAGAGAGTGATGTGCTGTCACTCTTGCCATAACTGCCCAAGGTTGAGACTTTTATTACATCTTTCAAAATATCGTTTTACTTTCATCTGAAAATGAAAATAAGTTGAATAAAATCCAGTTTATGTTAGAGCTGGGCTGCATACTTACTTATGTATATAAAATTAAACTTGGTTTCCTAAAGAGTTTTATCTGTTAATGCAATTTTTGTTCCTGCTTTATGCCAATTATCATATATGGATTTTTTTTTCTGCCACAGTTTGAAGTGAGAGCATTAAGTTAAATTAATTTGACTTTGGTTGGCAAACGGTAATAGTAGTACTTTAACAGCTGTTTGCTTTCCTGAATTGTCCTTGGTGCTGAAATTGCTTTTGTATCTAAACAGCAAAATGTGTTTATAGGGCTACAGAATATGGAGATAAATTTAGCCTGTCAAACAGATATTATTTGGGCTGTTTTGTGCTGTGTTTCTGGGAGTGGATCCTGACTAGAGTGCTTTAATTCCAAGCTGCGTGTGCCTTTGGACATCTTACAGGACTGTTTGTGGAGCTTTTCTGTTTGATTTATGACCTTGCCTGTATGGACTTCTGATCAGATTTTATTCTCATTTAGTGCAAGAGGGGCTAATTATGAAAGTGACAAAGACTCTTTCATTGTGCTAAAGCTTTTTGAATGACAAAAAGGGGGTTTTAAATGAAAATGAACTTTAACAAGGCATTTTCACATTGAAGTGATACACACTCTACCACTGATAGAGTAATTCATTTTCACCCCTTTCTGATTCTATAAACACATTGTCTCACAAGATCAGTAATTTTTTACCTCTCAGGCTAATGAAGAGTGGACGGTAGACCAATGAATTTTCTTTTTGCAGAACTGTTTTGACATTCTTAATTTTTTCTTAAATATCAAAGAAAGGACAAAGAGCTGTGATTTTATTGCATTAATATTAATAATCATTTATCTGCCAGAAAAACATTTAAATATCACTTGACATTTGCAGAGAAAGATTAATGTTTAATTTACTACAAACATAGAAATACTTTGAAATAAAAGGAAATGCTTCTGAATTTGGCAAAATAATAATAAAAAAACCTCAAAAAAAACCCTAAACCCAACAAAATTAAGACAGACATTCAGCTATAATAAAATATTCTAAATATAGTCAAAGACAAAAACGTGATAGTGCCATCTACAATGTCAATATTTAAATTATCACTTCTGATTAAAAAAAAATAACATCAACTAGATAGTTTTTTAAGGTCCAATTTAAGCTTTAAGTAAACAAATGAGAGGAAGCCGTTTTCTGTTACATCCATGGAGGTACAGTTAAGAAGTCCTGATATAATTTCTGTCAGTATTTTAAAAACAAAACAACATAATGGAGTTCCTTGGTAGTATATAGTGCACTGGAGTAAAGCTAGGATATAAATAGTAATGACATTTCGTAATTGTTGGTGAGACTGGAAGTCAAAGAGGGCTTCCAGAACAGGCTGGTGATGGGAGGAAAGAAAAATAGTGAGACACAGGAGTCAGAAAATTATGTAAGTGAAAATACAAGAATAAGTTCCATTACGTACATATACGTACTGTATAATAAAAAGTAAGGAAATCACCTTGTTCTACAAAACTACGTCAGACTAGGAACTACAGCAGAGGAGGAGGTGAACAATGAAGTTGTGTATCAGTCTAATCTGATGAAATCGCTAAAAAAGTACCTAGGCTGCATGAAAGTCTATCTGAATTTTTTTTTTTTCTTTTTTTTTTTTTTTGGGTGGGGATTATAAGATTTCACTTCTAGGCAATGCAATAATGGGATTAATTTATTGAATGAGAATAACATTTCTAGCCCCCAAACTGGTTTTATGACTAGATTAATAATGGCATAGAGAACCAAGTTCAGTTTCATAATGAACTAAAATCAGACTGTTCAGATCCAGTATTTGTACTGAAAGTACTTACAGCAGACCATTGCTCAAGGAAGTTTTTGTATAAGATGCAGAAAGAAAGTTTTAACTATAAAATCAGTAATTTCTTAGTTAAAGAAAGTTCTTCAGGATCCATCTCAAAAGGAAGACTCTTCTATAAGACAGTACCTGGAGCCTTTATATTAATACTAATCTTTTTAATAAAAAAAGCACATTTATTTACAGCTCTGGTGACTTCATAGAGGTCCTCAAGAATATAATTTAACTATAAGTCTCCAGACTGATTGAGTTTTCCATCAATTAATTTTCCTCAAGTGGCATTTTCTAATTATACTATGGAAGGATTCCCCTAGAAAAATGGTGGTTCCGTGTATCAGGCACCAAATGAGGCCAAATGCAGAACTGCAGCATTATCGTGCAGTAATAAATCAACAGAAATATCCGCACTTGTAGGAGGAAAGAGCTGCTTTCCCTTTTGCATTACAAGAATTCATAGGGTCTTTGCAAAATGATGACTATATTGAGTAGGAAGCATTACATAAGTAGGGCTAATGCAGTGTACTTAAGAATAAAGAATATGCAGCTTTTAACATTTTTAACCATTTGTAGTGTATTACTTGCACATCTGTGGTGTCCAGGGCAGCAGGTAAATAAGAGAATGTTTTACATTGGAGGCTATAGGTAGCAACAGATCTCAGTGCTGTACATTGAGCATCAGTCCCTAACAAAGTATCGAGAGAGAAATTTCTCCCTGCTACGCACCAGTAATGGTACATCCCCCTGTGGTACTGCAGTTCATGTTCCCTGATTCGCCTTGGTGGTTGCTTCCATGGTTAAGGCTGCAGACGTTGTTATAATTTATTTATTAACTTATTAATTATTTATTTAGGATAGCACCCATTATATGCTAAGTGACTTCCAAGCAGAAATTTCCCCAAATGCTTTTCCTTTAAAAGCTTGGCTTTGTAAGATGTGATACATACAGAGTTGGGAGATACCCATTTTGATGGCATATACTTTGCTAAAGAGAGCTGAGTTTCGTGATGCTAATACAGACCCTCTTTGTAGTCTGATTTTCCTTTAACAAAGGTTCACTGCCATGGATAAATAACTGCCCATCTGTCATTGGAGGCCTTTGGGGAATTGATAAAGAGGGGGCAGAGAAATCAGTAGTCTACTGTTTTTCTGTGGATTTGGTGGTTTTGCTGTAGTGGGTGTGCAGTAGCCATCTTAGGGTGTGGGCCTCTGATTTTTAAGCATTCTTGACACTCCCCATTAAGTTGATGCTTTGCTTCTTCACTGCTGCCAGTTTCTGTATTTACCTGATTTTGTAATTTTAGTTGGAGAATTTGTGCTGCAGTCTTGGGCTTTACTGATATTTTTGTAATTCATAAGAATCTCACAGATGTGGGAGAAGGAGTCAAGAGACTGGCTTCATTTTATCCAGCCGTTACAATTTCCTTACACGGTGAACATTGACATTTTGTTCTTTACAGCTCCAGGTTTTTAGGTACTTCAGCAGAAAGCATCAGCATTTCTTGATAAGAGCAATTTTGAAATGAGGCTCTTTGGCTACAGGTGATTAAATATCAATCTCCTTTGACCAAAACCGTTGAATTCCTTCATCAAAATTTTATTATATAATTCCTTTATAGATATCTAATGTATACACAAGGCTGTTTACATGATGATATTTGTAGTACATTGGGATATCATGTTGCTTGTTTATTGTGCTATTTTGCTCAAGGTGGTTTTTGAACAATGATGATAACTAAATAAATCCTCAGGATTACTTGCTGCTAGTTTTCATTGTGCTCTAAACTGGCATCACCATTATTACTGCTCCTCTTAATGAACATAAAGAGGCAGAAAATATTCCATTTCTCCTAGTTGCTTGTGTTGTCTTTCTAAAGGGTATTGTTTACTCTTCTGGATTATCTTTAGAGGAAAGTTGCACGTGATGTAAACAGGTTCCCTTTGGATTAATATGTGCTAGAATTTTAATATTATTTATATTGTGAAATTTGTAATAGCATCATCATTGCAGGAGGAGCCTCAAAAATACAGCTCAGGAAATTTTTATCCCTGTAGTCTCTATCCTACCTCACCCAGACATCATTCAAACACCAATGATCAAGAAAAGTTGTGGGTTTTTTTCTGAAAGGAAGAAATGCTAAAATTATCCATTGGTGGCACTGTCCAGACTACTAAAATCTAAGAATCCCTTTGTATCTATTTTTAGTAAAGGAAAATAACTCACAACATTGTCATTGTCTCTGCCCCTCTCCCCCCAACTTTCTTATCTTTTATATTCAACTAATAAATCTAAGCTGGTTTATGCCTCTTTACTTTTCAATCATTCTTTTTTTTTTTTTTTTTTTTTTTTTTAAGGTTTCCAATTCTTTTAATATTTTTGTGTGGAAGACAAATCTTTGGCTTGATTAAAGCAGCCTTGTACCTGTTTCACTTCATTCAGAGGCTAGTCCCACAACTTTCTTCTAATGATTCAGAGTAGCTGCTGTGGGTGATAATTTCTGCCTCCTACTCTAATTCAGATAAAAATTTTAATTTTTAAAACTCTGTGGGTGTTTTAGTCTGGGCCACACTGTTCATTAAGATTTCTGCAATTTAACTCAATACAAACTAAGTAAAGGTCTATTCATTCCACTTGAGACCACTGAGAAACAGTAACTGTGTTCCCTGGTAGTATGGGCAGGATGCCCTTAGGAAATAGGTCTAGAGCACCTTACTTACATCACGTGTGAGGAAAAATATTGGGAAGAGTGGAACTCAGACTGTGATCCTGAAAAGGTGTGGAAAATGAGATCGTGTTCTCATTGTTATAAATTAGGGGCAACACCATTAAAATCAATATTGTTGCACCAGAAGAAACAGGACAGTTGGGAAGGATAAGAACATTTATAAGTCTGGGGTTTACTTCTCCTTATTGTGGCTGAATCTTTTGGGAATGAAACAAACAAACAAATGGAGACCTGTAACTCTTATATAGCCAAAAAGATCACAGAAATTTATTTTCATGTTGTGATCATAGATAAACAAGAAAAGTGTAAAAGCTGAATTTTTGTGTGCTGTCAGTCACAGCTAGATTTTACCACATTGTCTAATTACAGTAAAAGCTCCGTCAGAATAGCTCAGCCTCTCAAAGTCATGCATTGATGTGTGCATCTTGGTTTACCCTTTCCAGCGATGGGAGCTGGCCTTTTACCAATTGCTGCTAAAAACTAAGGTAGTCATTGTTCCCATACAGTCTTTGTCACAAAAGCTACAGATTTACTGTTTTTTGGATGTCACTATTGATAAAAACTTAAACCATAATGGAAACACAGCTATTTCAACTTGCTCAATTGAGGAGAGAGAATAGGAAGGAGACTACAAATACAAGTCTGAAGCATCCATCTTCTCAAGCCATGTACTTTAGAAATGCTTTGATAGTCTTTAACTTTTTTCAGAGGCGATTTAGATTGTGACTGAAAGCTGTGTCAGGAGCATTACTATTGTTTTAAGTGAATCATCAGGTTTTTAAAACAATAGTGTATTGTTGAAGAGTATTGAGGTTCTGTTGTTTGTTTTTTTCCCAAAACATTGATTTAACTACAGCAGTGTAGATACGACTTTGTATAAAAAGCTTAATATGTGCAATTTTAATAATTTAAAATATACTTTAATTTACAAGGTGTCGTACATGTGTTTTTTATGGTATTGTAATTTTTTCAAATCGTGCTTTACAGTTTCAGGAATCTTGATTGGATGTGTGCTTTGCACAGGAGTTCAGGAGATGATACAAAAACTGTCACGAGTTTTCAGAGATCATCACTATTTCATTAGGGTTTTTTTATTATTATTATTATTTTTATTTATTTAAAAAAAACATTTGAGAAAACTATTTAGAAGTTGTTTAGAACTTCTCACCAAACTATTTTTTATAAGTTCTTTTCACAAAGAGCACAAAGCCAGTGGGAATTTACAATTGTTGGACGCACTCCTTGCCGAAGATATCTAATCTTTCACTCAAGTGAAGTTTTTACAGATCTCAGTCCCTGTAGTTCCTGTTCCATTTAGAATGTATCAATAAAATTTCTTTGCATCATCATCTTAATGTGTGTTGTGATCTCTGAGGATGAATTCCACTGAGGGTCTTCCATGTTCTACATTTCATCATATTTTGTGAAATATAGAGTTGCATGAAAATATAGATTAATGCTGTTTGGCTATCTTGGACTTGATCACAGGTTCAACGGGTGAAAATGATGTATATTCCAATCTGTTCCTTGGTTGTTTTTGTTTAAAGAATTTGTATAGATTGAAATGCAGCTGCAAGTGTATTACTGATTTTCTATTGCTTACTTGTCAAGATTTTTATTGTGCGGATGAAAAATAGTATTTCAAAACCTGGCGGCATATTGACAAAAACAGAAGAGCACTTTGTGTAATTCTCTTTTGAAAAACTACCTCTTTTAGAGACAGAGATTGCCTCAGCTACTTCCATTCATATGTATCTTGATCAATAGATTTATTGATAGCTTTTAGCCAAGATTTAATTCTTTTTTTTCTCCTCAGTTCACCATGGTGCTCACTTTTTTGAATTAAGAAACTAGAATTAGGCTCCTCTAAGCAAGGCATACAATATGCAAGTGCTCTAGGTGTAAAAAGAGGCATTTGACCTTTTGTTGCTAATCTGTGACAGGTGCAGGCTATTTTCTTCCAAATGGTGTTAATTTTCATGTGCAAATCCACCCCCTGAAACCTGCATTCTATATATCCACCACAGGGGAATTGGTGGTCATCATGAGTACTGTAATGGACAGCTGAGAGGGATAATCACTGATATTTCAGCACATTCATGCTTGCGACTCAGTCGTTTTTAGTGCACTTCTGTTTTCACTGCTTATTAGGGAGGCTGAAGTTAGTTATTCATCGCTGGACAAAAAAAAAAAAAAAAGTGTCTGAGAAAGTTCATGTGCAGGGAACAGCACATTGTTACAAATTAGTTTCCTTTACCATTTCTGGCAAACTCATTACAAAGTAATCGCGCCCTGCGCTGAAGTGCACTTCCTCTGGGACCAATAACTGTAAATAAGCAGGGCTGCAAGCTGGCTGATAAGTTGTTGTTCTGAAGATAACGGTCCTTTTTAGCAGAGTGTTTGACCTTTTTCTTTATATTGCCTCAGGCTTGTCTAAGACCCTCAAGGTCTATTTTTCATCTTAAAATTCTCTGTAGGAAAGCACAATGTGTGGTTTAAGAAGATTTTAGGATTGCTTAACATATCTATATTTTCTTTTCTAGCATTTTTATGATAATTGTTAGAATGTTAGTAAGTTTAGCTAGCATTTTCTTAAGCAGGTTTTCTTTCTTTCTGTAAAGGACACTTTATTGATGTAGGAAGCAATATACGTTAATATTTTATGAGGACTAAGTGTATGTTGCATGATTAATAAAATAGCAACATTGGTTTTTTTCTGACTTTTATAGAAACTTGAAGCGTGCTATTGACCCCTTTTACTATATGCATTTTGAGAGTATTGCGCTAAACATTACTCTGCAAAGCAATTTAAGCAAATATAATTAAGAATTTCAACTTGAATGATTATAGAAAAGTATGTCTTTTCTTTTCTCAGTATGCTAAGAGTATTGAACAGAAGTGTGACTGAAAATTGAGCGTGTCTTAAGAACAAACCCCAAGGCAAAGTGAAAGTCAGTTTATAGACATTTGGGAATTAGATTTGTTCACATCTTCCCATTAGTTTAAAAAGATCCGTGCCAGTATTTCTGTAAAAAATAATAATAGGAAAAAAAAAAAAATCCGCAACTAACTTCAGAGTGCAGTGGAGAAAAAAGAATCCATAATGTTTTGTAAAATGTTGTCTACTCTACTAAATTGCTTATTTTATTGTTAAGATAAAGTCAGAAAGCCATTTGAGAACGAGACATGCACCCAAACTGTAAAAAATAAATTTGAATGAGAAATGTCTTAGAATGCCTTTAAATTCAGATCTTACTTCTCATAATGTTGTTGGGATTTTGCCCTTGCAGATCATGTTACGTGATCAGTTCATAAATTTTACATGTACCTTAAATAACATTCTCAATATCTTATATTTTATAATGATAACTTCCAAATACAGTGCAAATCACAAATTACAGAGTGATGATCCTTCAAAAGAATGTTGTGTAATCTCACAAACCCAACTCCTGTGCTTATTGAACAGAGTAGGGTGATTTCACGTGGGTGTGAACCCAAATGAAAGTAAAGAAAAGCTGATGTTTTAGTAGAGCAAGCCTTTTCTCTTTGATTTTAAAAGAATTACTTAATCAATATGCTTATGAACAGACTCTCTTGATGATATCACAAATTACCAAACTAGCAATGTACACATAATAGAAACTGTACACAGGAAGGGTCTTAGAGGAGTTACTGAAAAGTATTGGTAGGTACACTGCACAGAAGTGACGCTATCTATCTTTCTTTTAAATTTATCATTATTTCCTCAGAGAAACTGTCCACCTCAGGTACTGCAAAGCAGAGTGTACGTACTGGGTAGTTGCACAGAGATCCTGTGTTACATAGGAGGAACTTACTGTCTAACCTACAATTAAGCATTTTCTCTCTCGCTATACATTTAACAGCAAAAGAAAGGAGATATTTTAAGTAACCTTATAGAGCTATTAAAAAATAAAAGCAGTTTAGAAGTTGCACGTAAGAAAATAATGTTTCTTTTCAATGTTAAAATATTAAAATGGTATAATGGATAAACGGAATAGCGGAATCGATGTTTTAATTCTGTTTCATAGTTTTTAATGCATTTCACTGTGTTACCACTGGTATTGGAATAGAATTCTCACTCATTAGAATAAATCTATTTCCAGTGATTACAGCAGTGTGAAGGCAGTACATAAAATAGTTACCTTTGTTTATGAGATCCATGTTGGAAGTTTATATCCTTTCTTAGACACCAAAAATGTTTTTCAGTGGCATTATCAGTTTTCTACAAAGCACATCTTAAAGGGAACAAGTGTTTTGTTCTTAAACTTCTAGGCTTCTTTGTACCAAAACTGCTGTCTTCTTTAATGACATTGCTATGTGGGTTGAAATTAGGCTGACAGATTGTGAGCAAAGGCTGTGATACTACAAACAATAGTGTATTGAGCACGAGGAACTTGTTGAATTGGTTACCGAAGGCATTAGTGTTAGGTCCAGCCTATTTAGCATCTGGAAGACAGAGAAGAAATAGTGTGCTAATGAAATGTACAAATGATACTAAACCACAAATGGCTGCAGGTGACTGTGGCAGCTGACGTGTACTGTGAAGGAGCCCAGTAACAGGCAGTTCTGTAGGCAAGAAGTAATAAAGTGAGATACGATTCACTAAAGGAAAAAAATACTGCATTCAGGAGGTGGTGAGTATTCAAATGAAGTATTACAGATAAAGGGAGAAAACAGTGTTGGGAGTGCCAGAGAATTGTGCACATAATGATTAAATTGTTAAGGGTTCTGTTGTATCTGAGGTAGGTATATAGGTTTTCCAGAGCAGATTGGCTTGGAGTAGTTCCAGCATACCAGCTCTTCACCATCAGTGATTTCAATGACATTGGTTCAATTCTCCAGTGCTAGTTTAGGGATCCTATGGACTCTGTAAAGTAGTTCTGAGTGGGCCATCTGTCTCTGATGCAGTTCAGTTCAGTTTTATGTTGAAAAAGAAGCTGAAATGTGCAGTAAGTCAGAAATCGAGTGTCATTTTGGTCTGTTTTTATTTACTGACGTAATCTGTCGGTTTCCTATGCCTTGCAGTACAACTTTTCAATGATCTTTGAACATAAAATAGAAATGTAATTGCTGCTATAGCCTTCTTTGGAAGTAATTAAATCAAAATTTACACCTCAGGTCTATGCAGGATACCTTAATCCATATCTGGAACTGCTGGATTCATTTGGGAGGCATGGATACCTAGTAGTTTACAAACTGGACCTAATCCAGAGTCAGTGTTCATCCAGCCTGTTGCCTTAATCTTTGAGGATCCACCAGCATGACATGCACAGCTCAGGTTAAAGTAACTCTGCATGTCCACACATTAAGCTTTGTCCAGAGAGATCTTCAGCTGTGACCTGTGAGGCAACAGGAATCCATCCTATGCTGTTGAACAGCTCAAACCACCTAAATTCTGAAATACATGAGGAATATTATTTTCCTAGGAATGTCATATGTGCATGGAATTTAATGAAAAATACATTAAAACAAAGTCCTTTAATTAAAAGTATTACAAAACAATAGTTTGATTTTATCATTCTTATGTAATTTGAATAATAATTTGTAGGAAAGAATAGTTTACGTTTATTTGAGTTCTATTGTTGTGAGTAACAGTGATGGGTTTGACCCCTGTGGAAGAAAGTGCACGTAGATATGTAAGGGAAGTAACCTAAAGCTGGGCAGATGTGGTGGGTTGACCTCGGCCAGCTGCTCAATACCCACCCAACTTGCCTTCCTTAACAGGGTGGGGGGAGAAAATAAGATGAAAAAGCTTGTACGTTGAGATAAGGACAGGGAGATCATTCACCAGTTGAGATTACAGGCAAAACAGTCTCAACCGGGGGAAATCTGATTTACTGCCAGTTAAAATATGTTTGGATAGTAAGAAACAAGAGAAAACTGCACCTTCCTCCCACTCTTCCTTGTTTTCCAGGATCAGCTTTACTCCCTCCCCAGCGAGCAGTGGTGGGGCAGGGGGGACTGCAGTAAGTCCATAGCTGCTCCTCTCTGCTGCTCCTCCCTCCATTCATTGTTCCCCTGCCCTACCTGGGCCTTTCCCTGGCCCCAGTTCCCGTCAGGAGAGCAAAACTGGCGCGGGTCCGCTGTGGGCACTGGTCCTTCAGGAAACATCCCGTGGGGAGAGGTTGGAGCGGGTGGACATGGGACCGTCTCTGCCCCAGTGCTTGGAGCACCCCCTTCCCTCCTCCTCCAAAAATGCTGGTTCTCCTCAGACCCCCTCACTCCCTGTGTGGTGTTTTTGCCCTTTCCTTCCAGGCCCTTCCAAAGCGGCGCCATCACCTCTTGCCGAGGGCCGAGCTGTGCCCTGCAGGGGGGGCCGTCAGTGGGAACCGGGGGGGACCCGGCTGTGACCAACCCCAGCGTCTCCTCCTGGAGCTCAGCCCTGCAGGCCCCGCTGCCAGCACCTGGGCACAGGCACCCAATACAACTGGGAAATTAAAAAGAACAAAAAGAATCTTGTTTTAAATCCAGCTTACTGTAGCTTGATTGTAGTTGATCTTTTTTTGTTTTGTTTTATTCTTTTTCATTTTTAGGTTATGTGTAATAGCACAGAGACAGCAGTGCTGCTGCTCTTTGGACTTAGGGGAGTGTTTGGAGGTTGTGCTCATGCATTCTTGGTCTTTCTTTCTCTTGGTTGTTCTTGGAGACCAAGACAAACGTGTGAGGCTAAATATATGATTTCCAAGACCACATGGGTCTGGCGCTGGGTTAGGGTTCAGGCTGGGAGCCCAGCCTGTAAATAACATGTGCCCTGCACCAGCTGGGTTCAAAGTCCCCATATCAAACTCTTCAGTCTTATGGCATTAATCTTTAGTTCATATTGGAAGCCTTTGGTGCACCTTGTCACATAGGTTGGTTAATGGGCATCCATGTTGCTGTCTATGTCCCCCTTCTACCAGGGTTTTCAGAGTAGATGAGCTGAGTTTGAAGAGAACCTGCAGAACTGGAAGCTTGTCTGCCAGTTCAGTTTATTCCCATATGTTCACAGAGTCTTGTACTTAGTCAGGGACTTCACTCAAAGCAATGTTTACCAGATTCACCCACATTTAGAAGACACTGCTGAATTTTCTAGGCTTTCCAAGCTGCATAGAAGTTGTATGTGTTTCCAAAATGTTAACAGAAACATGTAAACAATGTTTGCTTGCTCATGCAGATGCTTCCAAACACTGAAAATTACTCTTAAAGTTAACAAGTCACTATTTCCTCCAGCCCGAATACCAGAAAGAAATACACACGTGCACAGTTATGCATGCCATGTATTTTATTGTTTCTGTATGAATAATACAGAATATTGCTTAAAGAAAAAGAGTTATAATGGGGTTGTTTGGCTTGACGAAATGTGGTGAAAATGTCTGCTACACAAAGATGGTCAGCCAGCTCTGCCTGTGCTCATTTTGAGCACTACGTGTCCAGAAGGCTGGGTGTCATGGAGAGGTCTCTACATGGCAAGGTTGTGCATTCACACGCACAGCGAATGTACTGTGCTGGAAAGCGAGGGATGTCTTGAGGATTGTAAGCCAAGGCAGAGTGCAATTGCTTAGCTCCGAGTGGAAGGTGGTAATTTGGTGCTCTTCCATCCCCCGAGGAAGTGAGCAAGAGAGATGTTGATTACCACCCAGTGCCACATCTCCCCTTGACTCCAAGCAGCTTTGCACTGAACCCTAAATTGGGATAGTTCTATCAGGAGTTCCAGAGGAGGAATAACTAATGATTTTAATAACTATTATGAAGAGGAAAGCATAAATAACAAAAATGTTTTGATTAAAAACAAACAAAACCAGAGCCACACCCCCCCACCCCCAACTAATCCTCTGTCCAAAAGATTTCCTTACCAAGGAAGGGGCAGGTGTGTTGCTGAGCATCACTTCTGTGCTGAGCCACTGCACCTTTAACATAATGCTGTTTTTCCAGAGGAAAACTCCTCTCCCTTTGTAAAAAATGATCCCAGCCTTCTCCTTTTGCTCTTTAAAGTTGGTTTGCTGATTTATCTCCTTCCTCCCACACTACTTAATGTTAATGCAAATGATAAGGGGTGGTCATCAACTTCTAGCTGACAGTGTTGTGTTCTTCTTGCTGCCTCCCACACTTCTCTGCAGACAGAATTGACCCCACCAGCTGCTATGTTTGTCAGGGACATTCTTTCTTATATTTCTTTGCCTCTGGGGCTCAAAAACACCAGACAGTGGTGAAGCTGGAGTATAAAAGAACAAATGAATGGCTGAGTTACAGGGTGAGCAGCTGTAGGACATTTAGAGAAGCTAAGGAAATAAAAAAGAAGCCTGCTGAGATTGTCTCCTGAGAACAACCAAAAAATATATTGATTATTCCTGTGGTGCTGTTAGGTGTTATTTACCATAGGGAAACCAATCATTTCTAAGTATTCAGGAAATTAAAAAAATAACTCAGGTATGGTCTCGAGAACTCCCAAACATCTTTAAAATTAAAAGTCTATGTTTGGGTATGCATGTAATGCGTTTACCTAATTAAAAACAAAAACAAAAAAAACACTTGAATTTTATTTCCAGTCTCCTTTCAGTGTGTAAACTTTTTATTTCAAAACAAAGATTTAAGCCGTCTTTAGCAATTGGATCCTGCTGTGTTTAGTATTACCCCTGCTGTGTGTGTTCTGATCTAGATAAGACATCTAACTGAAGTCCCGACCTCTAACGGTCTTTAAAATTCCCAGAACCCATTTTGAAAGAGCGTAATTTTTCTTTCCTGTTTATTAAATGCAGTCACTGCACAGAGAAATGATTCTGCTTGACCCATGTAGTTTATGGCTGAAGGAAGTGGCCAAAGTAGTGTGGTTTCAATAGTAGGGGATTAACCCATGTTAAATTCAGAGCAATTGGGATCTAAGTCTCCCTTCCTATCTGTAATTTGAAGGGGACCTGGCACATTTTCATGCCCTCACTGCAGAAGGTTGCTGGATTTAATCCTGGTCTCTTTTCTAAACTTTTTTTTTTTTTTTTTTAACATGTCTTTAAGTCAGGGCAGATGCAGTCCCAAATAGTTAAGAGAATTTAAAAAAAAATACCCCCCAAAATGCCCCAGAGCAAAGGCAAATGTCATTTGCTAGCACTTTGCCATTGTTTGGCCCCGTTAGGGCTGGTATAAAGTGTAATGCAGGGTGCAATTGGCTTTATGTTGAGAATGGACCCCCACTGTTGTTCTTGTCGCCCCGGGGGGACATTTATCACAAGTGAGAGAGCAATTACAGCGCAGTTAAGCTCACTGTAGTAAATCTTGGTTTTTAAAAAGAAAGCTAACTTTGTTGTTGCAGGTTTGGCTGCCTGTCATTAGTTTTGCAGCCCTTGCTCAGTCTGCTATATGGCCTGGTACAGAGCCCCAGTGATGCTGCCTCCTTTAATTATAGATTGTGCTTATTTATAATGTATGACCAATTTTAATAAAAGGATATGCTTTAAAAATTAATGGCCCTTTGTTCCTACATATGGGACTCAGTTTAAGGATCTTTCTCTCTCTCTTTTTTTTTTTTTTTTTTTTTTTCCTCCCCCTGTTCCTTGCCACCCCTCTCTGCTGCAGCAAACCTGCGTCCAGGGGCTGAACAGAAAGTGGTGTTCATCACAGCACGAGTCCACCCTGGGGAAACACCGTCTT